>SNQJ01S0054617.1:8384-20861 GCA_010110895.2 Picea sitchensis
AAGTCAACGTTGTGTCAATTAGCTATGAAAGATCATCAATTCATCAATATCTACCAAGATGACTAAGCCAACAATATGTCCAATCAACAATTTACTCAATAAATGCTTCAAATCATCATTTAATTGCTTATATTACACTTTTGTTTCATGAAGATGAGATATTCAAGTATGACGTCAGCCTTAATTAGGTTAGCAATGTTAGTTAGGGTTTCAAAATTTAAAGTTTTAAAGGTAGTTTTGTAGACTAAAGCTTCAACGTTGGAGATCAAATCAGTGCCTTAGGGTAGATGGAGTCAAAGATAAGGGCACAAGGTCTCGAAAGGATGATAAATCAGAGACTAGAAGGTAGGGTTCTATGGTGCAGCAAAGGCAGGGCCCTAGAATCAAAACCCTAGGGGAAAAAGGCTCACTCTGGTGTTGCTTAAGAAGGGCCTCGTGCTCTTTCCTCCTTCTCTAAATTAACTTGGCAAAACGGCTAGCCTAAAGCATAAGTCTAAGGGAAAAAGTGTTGCAATAACAAGGCTTTCAAACCCTAGAAGGTGAAAACCCTAGGTGTAGGCAATCTAGGCCTAGGATGTCTCCTCTTTTCAACTTATAGACTTCAATGCTATCTCAGAAGAAACAAGACAAGTGTAGCAAAGGCTAGGCTCTATCTCTTTCCTCCAATGGCTGAAAAATATTTCTCAACAAGGGGACATGTAACAATAACCTACTCGTGTGCTTGTTACCTAGGGTTTTAAATCAGCAATACAATAAGAAAATGAAAGAAATTATACCTACAACCATTCACTTAAGAAGTTTTGCAAGAAAATTTACTTACATGTCATGAAGAAAAGCACAAGCAAACCCTAGTTGTAAACCTTCCTTGGGAGAAATGCCATAAATGAAAAAAATATCCTTCCAATAGCAAGTGTGCCTCACTTTAGAGAACAAATATACCCAAGTAGAGCACAAAAATCAGATCTCACTTGTGTGAGTGAAGTGTGTTATGTCAAAATGAGGGAAAACATCCTCAATTTATATCATCCAATGACCCTTAACTAAAAATTAGGTCATTAAAACAATCGACAAGGCTGATTACTAAAAATCATATTGTTTTACATTTAACTGCTAAATAAAACCCTAAATGGGCAGTAAGAAAGATGTCTAGCCCCTCTGAGGGAGACGTTGGCCCTTTTTAGGGAAAATCTTAGCACTAGAAGACAAATGTTGGCCCTCTCTAGGCCTCCAAACTCTGCCACATCTGCCAAACTGCCCTGTAACGATGCCACACATTGGACGTGACGTCAAGGATCTATGGAGGAGATCCTGGGTCAATAGAGGGACACGTTCCACCTGCAGTGGGTGAACCCCCTAGGGTTGGGCTCAACCAAGGCGTCCTGGATGAAAATATCCTTCTTCTTCTCTCGTGAAAATTCTCTATCAATCACTATCCTGTCTATGCCCCTGATGAGGTCCCAGCAACCATCTGATGGGCTCTTCAACCCCATGGAGGTTCGAACTGATCATCTCCCCATGTGTATCGGTCCACCTGGTACCTGTCCGTCAGGTATGGTCCTGCACATCAAAAACTTCGCCCTCCATGGGATCGTTACTCCTCGAGATCATAGCAATGTCAATCATATTTCATCATTAATTTTATCAAATACATACATAAGACCCCTAGCATATAATCTAATATCTCAAAGACATTACACTGACCTACTATACAAAGTTGAAGAAAAAGACAAGGTAACCTATTGGGCCAACATCCATAAGAAAAGGAAAGTTCCCAAAGGATATCACCCAAGCCATGTAATACGAGGTTGTGTGGTCTAAGGATGCCCAGACATAGTGAAAACCAGGGGTGGATATTATCTATGGGTGCCTTTGTAGGAGGCGAGTTGTACCTGTCATGGATGCAATTCTTTCCAAGCCCTTTATTGCCTTTATTCTTTCTTTTATTCATTTCTTTTTCTTTCTTTTTATTTCAAGGTCTAACTAGAGGATAGTGCCTTGGCGTGGTGACCAGAGATGACAGTGTTACCCATGAGTATTTTCATAGAAATGATAAGGCTGGCTCGTGATGAGACCCCCCATCCTCTTGGCTAGGTCTTGTATTATTATTTTTCTTTGGGTCCCTCTTGTTTCTTATCGAGAGGATTTTTATTGCCTTTGCGAGGATCCCTGGGCGAGGCATCTCTAGGTTTTATTTTCTATGGATTTTATCTTTTACCAGCTTCTTTTACCCCCTGGGCCTTTAGCCCCTTCTTCCCACAGGATAAATTGTAACCCCACAAATAGGTCATCCCAACATCTGGACTAGGGGAATGGGATAGATGAACATGAGATAAGATGTAAAACAATAATATGGTGGGAGCGGATGATGGCTCCTCAAAATCCCCCCTGGTGGCTAACTAGAGCCTATGGATACAAGCTTGCTAGGGCACCCCGTTAATCCCCCCAACCATGGTCAAGTGGGTTAATGTAATATCAAAGAAGTTGTCAGAAATGTAAGGAACCTGATGCATTTATCTGAAAGTTATAATGATCAAACATGACACATACCATGATACCTTGACCAATTACCTCATGGAGGAAGAGATTTCTCTGATGCAAGTCCAAGATTAAGGTGATGGATGTTGCTACTGCTGATAGGACAGGTCTGATGAAGAAGAAGAAAGATGGGCCCTCCAGGGCCATGCTCAGGTCAATCCTGCTCTCGGTACTCCATGTCTATGACCCGTGGGCCTCGAGACATGATCTCCTAGTTATCCCTAGAAATCAGGGATAACAAGCCCAAAACCCAAAAATCCCTAAACAAGGGGTTGATATCCCGCGATCTCCGCTTTGACTTGTGCTCCACCATTGAAAACCTGTCGAAGTCCAAAAATAGGTCAAACCTAACCAAGGATATCCAAATCTTGGTCAATGGCCAACATGATCCCAACACTCACCTGTGACTCATCCTGATTCACTCTGATATGGGTAATTCTACCTCAAAAGCCTCAAGATTGGCTCAGGATTCTTTGACCTGTTGCTGCAGCAATGACTCCTGCTTGACGAACTCTTGAATAACTGCCTAGTTCATACGTCCCTACAAGCATTGTCCTCGGCCCTCAATCTCCTCAAACAATTGGCAAGCTTCATCCTATACTGGTTGGAGCCTCTGAGTCACTTCCATGACTTTTATCTGTATGGTATGCACTTGCTACTAAGTAGTGTGTTCTTCATGGGATCTTTTCATTCTCTCAATTGTTGATAGGATTTTCAATTGTGCTTGTACTATTATTGCTTGTTTCTTTTCCTCCTAGAGTTGTGACTCCAGTTTCTTCAGTTCAAGGTCCTTAGTAAGTCGCTCATGAGTCTGTGCACTTCTACTGTTAATCTATTTACATTCCAAAGCTAATTCTTTGATCCCCTCAACATCTCTCTGGGTAGTGACTTCTCTTTGGTCTCGGACATCCTGTGGGGTGCTTGGTATTGTTTATAGCTCTAGATCTGATATCCTCTATTGAATTTACTGGATAGCTTCAAAAATCTTTGTTACTTGATGCTCCACTGGGTCTTCCTCCTTTTTCTCTAAGCCTGTTAAAGAGAAAAGTGCTCTGTTGACTTCTTCTTCAACTCTGACCTACTCTACGAGCAAGTATTCTTTATCATGTTGGATCTGCCCTTTCTCCCCTTCGAACTGTGTTTGGAGGTTGTCATTCTCTTGCTACGCAACTCGGCATTGCTCTATGACTTCCTCTTGTTCTGTTTTGTTTCTTCCTGTGCATGACGAAGGCGAGATTTGGTTGCATCAACTAGTCTACAGATTTCGTTAGGCTCATCTCCCAACTTTGTTTCTTCTGATGGTGGGGCCGTAGTGAACACTGGATGGCTGGAGTGAAGGGCCTATTGTACCCCTCGTAGCTTTGCTTCAATTCTTTCATACATGAACTCTTTCTTAGCTTCATTTTTTTCAAAATATATTCTAAGGTGTATGATATAGTTGTGATGATGAAGTCAAAGTCATCGAGGGTGAGAACAATCTACAGCTTAGTCTTCCTATCTTTTGACTTCTTCCACGATGTGGGTTTTGTGGGAGAAACCTTTTCTTTGTTAGACAAATTTGTGTCACTAGGGGGATTTTGTGGCAGTGTTACTTCGCCTTCCTTCTGCTGATATTCTTTTCCATTGTTCTCTTCTTTGTCGACTTCATCATCACCTCCTCTGCTAGGTGATTCTTAAGAAGTCTCTTTAGATGCGTTTTTCAACTTCTTTACCTCCTTTGTCTTCTTCCTTCTACTAGTTCCAGGTGTATCATGCCCTTCGTGAGTGACCACTAGGCTTCTGACTAGTTTGTGATTAGACATTTCTGCGGGGTCAACAAGGATAAGGAGCTCTGCAGGCCATTCCTTATTTATTTCTTCTAGGTCCTCCTCAGTGAGTTTGTAATAACTTTGTATTACTTCTTTGTGATTGTTTCTATGCGCAGTGATATAGATAAAATTTATGTCTACGTGGAACTTCACAAATGGCCTGAACCTGTGCAGGGTGTTCGACATCATATGATACACAACCTCAATAGCCCTCTTTAAATATAGGTAGTAGGTGTATAACACTACATTTGACTGGCATTAGTTTTCCATATCGCTCAAATACCATAGCGAGTTGAACTTCGTGACTAAGGGTTCGAATGGCTCTATTTCAGGGAAGGTCACACCTTTCGACATCTCCCAAGAAATGAACATGATGAGGATAAAAGTCCAACTAAAATTGAACTCATATCCCCGATCCTTAGCTTCACAGAAGTCTTGGTCTAACTGGTTAACTATGTACTTTCCCCAGTTCATTTGTAGCCCCTCCACACATTTTTTTGTGAGGTCAACAACAAACCCTATGATCTGCATGGGTTTGTTCTTCTTGACTAGCTTACTAGCAATCAACTAGAAAGTAAGGAACATTGCGCCATTTTGGATGGAGGATACCTTGTAGCCTCACTTACCCTTCTCCACATCATCGTAGGTATATTTAATCTTCTGTGCCAGGGCACGGTCTGCAGCCTTCCCTGGGTAAACGTTGCATGGGTTTGGTCCCTGCATGCTCAATCTAGTGATCCGATGGATCAATGTCAAATCAATGGTGATGCCTCTGTCCAACCATAGATATCTGCCATGGAAGCTCGACAACAGGATCTTAACACACATGTTAACCTCCTGGTGCCTTCCAAAATGAGGTATTTTCATCACGTTCAGAATAGTGGACTACGTGAGGTCCATAAACCATGGTTGGGGGATTATTCTCAACTTCTTCCCATTCGTCCTAGTCAAATAATTGTGATGGGAGAGCATGCTGAAGTTCTTGCGATCCCCTAGGTTGAATTCGTTTATATTTAATTTCATGGTCTTATCCAACTGTGGTTTAACTCCACGTATCCCCTTCGAGAGGTATGCAGTGATAAGAGGGTAATCAAAGTCCCTGGGGACACTGTCATCATTCATTGAACCAGCCAGAGGTGAGACATAATCAGGTAGGATGGATGGGATTAAAGTCACATTTTCCAAGTCATCTCGATGCTTGTTTCTTTTCTCGATCTTAGTTTGGGATGGTCCAGATCCGTGAGCAGTTGATGCGGAGGCTTGATGGACATCAACTTCTCAGCCATAAGGTCAATTATAAATTCTTCTAAAGACTTTTCTACGACACTGAGTTCATCCGACATGCACGCTCGAGATTGGATAACTCAGGTTGATGAACAAATTCTTAATGCAGTAGAACATGTTGCGAAGTCTCAGTAAGCACAACACAATAAAAATGAGTTCTCTTGTTGGCTCTAATACAATTCACGAAATTGTTCTCGGTGCAACAATCGATGGAATAAGTAGACAACGATGTAATGGATCCCTCCAACGGACAAGAGGCCTTCATCAATGTAGTTTTTTCCATTATGGCGAGGTCCCAGTGGTCCGATGGTGAGATTTATGATCATAACTGTTGTTTTAACCATTGAGGAACATCAATCTAATGGTTATAATGCCTCCAACAATCATATCATTCTGCCATGGCGAAGTGCCAATCTTAGCTGCTCTCATATTCTGACGAAGTTCAAATTATGGAGACCTTCCTTCTCCAAAGTCTTCTTGGGAACTTCCTATAATTTATCCAACTTTGCTTTCTTCTTACTAAGCGTTCGGGCATTCCTCCCTATGATCTGCACCTTGGTATTCCTCTTTCCATTTTGATTCTTATCTTTTCTTGGAATAGTAACTTCGTGTTGTTGATGGTATTTCAGTGGTTTGAAGTTCAATACTTCTTCTTTGTCTGGGGTAGGTGCTCTACTCTCCTATACCGACAGGTGTTTCAAGTCTTCTTGTGTTCTTTCAACTTCTACATCCAGATTTCTGGTCCTCAGTAGCTTCGATTGGTTTTCTTGTTCTTCCAGTAAGTGTGCTACTCTCTTAGCCATGAAGTCTCTTAGTTCTTTCTTTTTCTTTTCTAGATCTTCCTCTTCTTTTCTTTGGGTCTGATCTTTCTCAATCTAGGTTTTTCCTAGTAACATAGAAAATGGGGCATTGTTCTCAATAAATTTAACAACCTCAAATTTTTCCTCTATCAAAGTTTCATGAGCACTCATAGATGTATGGGTAAGTCTTCCACATCGCGTTATCAACTTTCCTCTAAATAATCCTATTCCTCCCAATGAAGGAATCATAGCAGGCTTTCCTAAAATTTCCCGAGTTCTTTTTATTATAATATTCATGTGTGCTTCCTCATCCATAACACAGTCTATGTCGAAGTCTCCTATTCTTATTTCTATGCACTCTTTTCCTTTGAAGATCTCTGATAAGTTGAAATCTCCATGATCATTTAGTGTTTCTTTCATTTTTAGTACTATAGTCTATGATTATTTCTGGGTTTCTTCCATGGTCTTAGTTTCTTGACCTTCCTCAAGTTTTCCTTGTCTCATATTCATTCTTTCAACCTTAGCAATCATTCTAGGGAAATCCATAACTTCATGGTCCATAGATTTACAACAAAGACAACTAATTCTTCTACCGGGGCATTCCTTAGCAAGATGTCCTAGTCTTCTGCAACTATAACAAAGAGTTAATCCTCTCTTTCTCTTAAATGATCCCCAACCTTTCTTATATTTCGTACTAGGATCATAGTAGCTAACCTGCAAAAATCTTATTCCTAGGATATTCCATCCATTTTTTATTCCAAACATTCTTTCTATGCATAGGAATAACATATCTTTCATTATTTATATCAGATCTGCTCATACCAAACCTTCTTTCTTCTAGTTGTGCCCTAGTTTTCAGACTAGGACAAAATTTGTCAAACATACCTAGATCCATACTCTTGAAACAAAAAATTTCACTTATCTTACCTTTGACAGATCACAAAGCTTTCATATCTTACCTCTTTTCTTCAGATCCAATTCCTTTCTTAGAACAAATATTTGCAATTCAAGTAGAATACTATGAACTTAGAGCAACAGATCTACGCACAAATATTTCTTTCTTTTCCTCAGTTCCCAACAATCACAGTTTTAGTCCTGACAATGGAACCATTTGTTGACATAGGGGCAGATCTAAGGTTCAACACTTCAACAACGCACAAACAAAACCCTAACTACCCACCCTTTCGAAAACACCTGCGAAGCATATGAAGTGTCACCCAAGGTAGAGGCAGGGGTGGCTGTAGGAATCAAATGTTTGCAACCTAGCTGGGACATAAATCTGTTATTACAAAACCTTAACAGAGCACTTAGTAGTTATCATTCATTATCATTTAGCCTTTTTCTATAGTGCAGATAAACCCTAATTACAATGCAATGCATTATTCAACAAGATCCAACACATTCAAGCACCAAGCACATCAAAATAGATTAGATCTGGTACTTATTTACATCAACAAGCACTAATATATCCTATCAGATACATCTAAACATACATTATTTCACTAAGAATAAATCATATGAACAATAAAACAATCATAATGCACAAAGAGACCACAACACAGAATATACGTGGTTCACCTCCAGCCCGGGGCTACATCCTCCAACTCTTCTTCTTCTTTATTGTCTTATGTCAATCATCTATATGCATAGAGCCACAAGATCCTACTCCACATGGGACATGAGATCTGCATGCACTCCACCAGATCCTCCTTCCCAAAGATAGGTTACAACACAAAGCCTTTACACAGTCTCTTACAGTCACTTGCACTTAGCCTTGCAAGCCTCACACAGTATGCACAAGGAATTTATAACTATCACTTTCACTTAGCATGGCACACTTTGCTTACATCTCCTAGATATCTATTTATACATTACAAAAGAGGCCTAATCATGGGTAAACCCATGGGCCAACATCCACATACCCATTAGATAAGCCCAAAACTCCAAAAGACCTAAACAAGGGGCCAAGATCTCGTAATCTCTTCTTCGACTTGTGCTTCACCTTCGATAGCATGTTGAAGTCCCAAAATAGGTCAAACTTGACCAAGGATCTCCAAAACTTGGTCAAGGCCCAACAAAATGTTTAATATGAAAATCCAAACATTTAGAATATGTCATTCCATATGAGGATCAATGTCTAGTAATGACGGAGCATGGGTAGGTTTATGGTGATCAACGAGTGGTGTAATGGTTATGGACAAGACATGGGTATTCATAATTAAATCGTGGTTTAGTGCATGGAATATGGAAAATGGAATAAATATATAAGTTGTATTTGAAAACTCAGTCTAGTTTAATAAGTAAATAATAAAAAAATATTGCATGCCACTTACTATTACCAAGAAATACTACCTCTGCAACCTCGTTCCACTTTGAAGATTCTACACATTTGTTGAAATATTTTTCACTTTGATCTATATTTGATTATTGGAATTTCATATTTGATTACACGAAATGACTGTAACTTATTGTTGAAATCAATGAAGGATTTTATTAGAGGAACTGACAATGTTCTTATGTTGCAGTGAAAATTATATGAGATTTGGAACTAAGATAAATTGTTGTTGATTTTCTTCACTTGAAACCCTAGAAATCATCACTTGAAGGTATGGAAACTGTTGTTTCTCTCCCCCACACCGATATATTTTCATGTCCTCATGAAAATGAAGTAAAGAAGTTGATATATGCATTGATACTCTTTAAGAGTGTTTGAGGGCTAAGTGTGCTTTGAAATATTAAGATGGCATATGAGGGTGAGGCTTGCTGAAGTTGAAATCATACAAAAGAGAGATTAGAATCTAAAAATTATCTATACTTGAAACCAAATAAAAATTGAAGTGTTGTATGTTTCCTTGATTGAATTGTTGTTTCTTTTTTCATAAGCTAGAAATTCTATTTTTGGAGAACATTCTTCATTTGTCACAATCAATTGAATAAGGTTGAACATGGATGATGCTAAATTAAAACTGATTTAATTATATACTAATAATTCTAATCACTTCTATCTATCATTAGTTTATTGAATTTATTTGAAACTTCACATTTGAAAGGGAATACGAAAAATTTCACAACTCCTATCAATTTCTTGTAATTATGAGAAATTTGACTTATTGTCTTATTGATTAATTCTACCCTCCAATAACCTAGTTTTCATGTAGATTCCATGTTGAGATACGCCAATAACCCTGTTTTCACAACTAATATTTGTTTTTATATTTATTTTTTATTTAATTATGTATTGTTTTACACAATCCTACTTTACTTGAAAAGGAAAAATCTCTTTCAAGTGTAGTAATACTTCCAATGCATCCATTCATATAGAAATATGTTTATTAAAATCACATACAAGTCTAAAACGTGTACCTTAATGAATACAGGATATGAGAGGCCATCTACTTTTGTATAAATGGTGTGAATAATTATTGAAATATGGAGTGATATTGTAGACTGATAAATGATTGAAACAAAACTTCAATATGATCCTTGTTTCCCTGGTTTCTTTTATTTTTCAAGTCATTAATTTTTTTCGTAAAATTGATCAGCATATTCCCGAGTACATAAGGGATCTAGATCTAGTGACAAAGATACAAGGAATTCTTCAATTTCTAGCTCCGGTGTTTGTTCATCTTTCGATATTTTCCATGACTCTTTGGTCTCTTCCTCATGATGACAAGGAAAACTAGAAGAAACTTATAAGTCATCTTTTGGAAATTTTCCATGGATCCTCCTCTACTTCCATAGATATGGGATTATCCCTAGTGACAATTTCGAACTCTAAGCAAGGAGTTGAGAAAATCCTTGTAACAACAAATCCATCCCTTCTCAACAAATTCATGAGAAATTTTAAGTTCTTTTGTTTTTTCAAGAGTTCCTTCTCATGAATGGATTAGTGTAATGGGGGGGTTTTACAAAAACAAAGACATATTCACCTTTAAAAGAATAAATGAGACTATAATCAAACACACCACACCAAACAAACTTAAAGAAAATTTTGATCATGTACTTGAATGTCCTCATGATACTAAAACATTGTTATCACCACGATGTCTATTTACATGATTTATCTTTTCTTTACATCAATAAAAAAAACTTTCATAAAAGGAAAGAAACTTATAGTGCCAACAAGGTGAGGGCTTGGCAATACCCACTAAAGTGGATGTGCCAGGATAGAACCCTTTCAGAAATCTTGAAGTGAGGGAACATTTGCATATTACTATTTCTCCTCCTCCAAGTCATAAATGTTATCACAAAAAACAAAAAATAAAGAAAAATTCTAAGGAATTTAAGAAAATAAGAAAACTTTCAAGAAGAAAAATCTTAAATCACAAAACTTACAACAAAAAAAAACAACAAAAAAATGCAATTTCAAAAGTAATTCCTTTAGTTCCTCTATGGAAATGATGCCAAAATGTTGGGCTGATCTACACCTCTATATTTCTTAGCATTTATTATCAATCTGCATAGGTAAAAATGTGAGACACATACACAATATGTGAAACACTAATCTTGGAATTTTTTATGAACTCACACTAAAATCAAAGAAGTAAAATACATGACTCATAAATAGAAGTTAACCTTCTCAGACAACTAGCTCATACTTGATTATCATATGGTAGAGACTTAAGTTTCAATTTTATCAAAACTCTTCAAAGTGTGTATACTTGAAAACACACTATGTTCATCCAACTAAACCTATGTGATAAGAGAGGATGTTTCTGGCTATGAGTTTTGAATAATAAGAACATATGCAAGACCTGAAAACTATAGAATTAGCTTACTCTATGTATATTTCGTTGATTAAGGTTAGTTGTCATTGATGTCAACCCTTGAAGAAATCCCCATAGCACAAAGTTTTGGGTAATGGACCCAAGATTATTTTATTTAAACATGACTCATTATTGTTTTTTCATGGTTAATAAGAAGTAAAAATGGATGAAATCCAAAGTGGTCCCCTTATGGTGAAATCCATCAAGCGAAGATGCTTTGTAGAGTAAGAGAACCCATAATTAATTGTGGAATAATGAGATGAAGGACAACGAACTTTTCAGGGAAAATATCCTAGATTGATAGTGCTTTTCATGCCATTTACAGTGGTATGTGGAATGTCACATAACTCATCACGGTTAGAGAGTTATGACCATGTGAAGTTGGAGAACCCAAGTTGGGGTAATGGACCCAAGTTTGTTTGATGGATAACGGTATGATTTTCACTATATTTTAAGGTAATACTATTCTATATGGATAGTAAATGTCATTCCATTTCTTGTTGTATGTGGAATGTCACATAAATCCTCACGGTTTGAGAGTTATTGTTATAGGATAAGTCCGTGAGTGCGGACACAAACCGACCTCCCTAGATCCACCTGGTATCTATAACAAAACAGGACAGAATAATACACCTCCCCTAGATCTAGCCTATTGAATGAACTAAGAGATAAGGGCTATGGACATACCTTATGAACGCTTTCCTTATGTCTCTGTTGTTCCAAGCTTTACTTCAATTCTCTCGTCCCATTCAGATCACAACAAAATGAACCAATCGAAGTAAAGACAAGGTAATATATTCAATGAATAGTCTATACATATGATCAAGGAATTATGTAATAAAGTGACATCATCTTTATGGGAAAGGGACATATTACTGTATTGAATTAATTGAAAGAGAAACTTACAACCTGAGCCTTGATGTCATGAGTCTCTTTTCGATGGCTCCTAGCTCTGACACACACACTTTCTCATGCATGAAGAAAATCAACCACATGTGATGACCTTGTTGTTGTCTCTTGCTACTGTAGCATCAGTCCTCCATACAGTCTTGCACTAATTCTCTAATCAATCTCTTGCTAACTTGTTGAACTTATTCACTTAACCCTTTCCATGAGAAATCTCCTCAATATATAGGAAGATATAGATTAGTTACTTGGATAGGGAATGATCCCAAGATATCTGGAATGACAGTACTTGAATAACCACTCGAAAGCCAACTCATCCTTCTAGAAGATTCCCTTCTAGAAGGTTCGAGATCTTTATCTTTTTCTCCTTTAAGAGCA
>SNQJ01S0054619.1:6645-21067 GCA_010110895.2 Picea sitchensis
TATAAGGTAAAAACCCATAGCATTATGGGTGTTGGCATGTTCACAGGAGCAATGCGCTTTTCATTGATGGCAAGAACACATAGGAAGGAGAAGCTCGGGAGGAGAAGCGACAGTGATCGTTGGATCACCCATTATGAATTCTCGATGGCTGTCAGATCTGAATTCAAACCAGAGGAGCGTGCAGATGGAGGATAGATCTCAAGCGTTAGATCTGATCACGGGGACCGACTGTTGTCGGATCTAGGAGAACCTGCACGATCTTTAAAGTTCAACATGAAGCGGGCTTACAAAGTCCCGAAAATAGGAGGACCATCCATCATCAGGCAAGACACGTGGCTAAATTTCAGCATTTCGCTGACTGGAAAATCAAAGGAAGGAATCTCTCTAACCTTCCAACTCACGATATGTGAAATTGCGATAAGATCTAGGTCGTCGGATTTGGATTAATTACGAAGGACCAACAACCATTAGATTTGGTGAAGCTGCAAGACAGATAAGACCAGGAGTCATCCAAATCTCCAAAACTATGAAGGAATCTTGGCCATCCATCAAGGACAGTCGTGGGTCGTTGGATCCAGAGGACACATGTCGAAAGATCGTCGTTTCGCTGACTGAAAAGTCAAAGGCACGAGGTGCTCTATTCTTCCAACTCGCAAAAAATGAAATGGCGAAATGATCTAAGTCGTCGAATCGAGGAGAAATATGGTCCATCGATCCAAGAAGGACACATGGCGAAAGATCATCTCTTCGCTGACTGGAAAGTCAAAGGAATGAGGTGTTCTAACCTCTCGAACTCGCGATATGCTAAATTGCGAAATAATCTTAGTCGTTGGATCAAGTATGAATCTGGGTAGTCAGATCCAGGAGGTAGTTCTTGACAGACCACATCAAAAAGGACAGGTGGCAGTCTACGTCAGCAAGGACATGTGGCAAAATCATACAAGGACAAGTGACAAGTTTACTCGACATTTCAGGCCACTGGAAATCACAATTCTGAGTGACACGTGGCAGCCACTCGTCTTATGACATGGCATTGAGTGACGCAAGAATGACATCACTCTGGGAGTTTAGTTTCGAGTGTTTTAGCATCAATACTCCCCCAAAGTCCCGAAAGCTGAAGTTCCAGGACAGAGGATAGTCGTCCAATCACCATGGATCGTGGACCGTTGATCTGAAGAGTGAAGCGCTCAAATGACTAGTCATTGGTCATATCTCGTGGTCACATCGTCGAGAGCTGGAGAGCAAAGCTAGAATTGCCAAGCTCCATTTCAGAGTTTGTGACATGGAGATTCGAGATGACTCTTCACAGAATCCCCGAAACGCGAAATGCAAAATGTGTTTTCGAACTTGGCCCCTAGTCACTGCCCGTGGTCGCGTGAGTGGAAGGAGATAGCATAGCTAGGATCCATTTTCGGTACCAGAAGTTGGAGGAGTCAATGGACTCACATGAGAATCCCCGAAACATGAAATTGTGAAATGCAGTTTCGATTTAAGCTGTGGTCACCGCCGGTGGTCACATTGGAGGAAGGAGCTAGAGCAGCCAAGATCCATTTCGAGCTTCGCAATATGAGGAGTCAAGGAGACTCATGAGAGAAAACCCGAAATTTGAAATCATGAAATGTCTTTTTGAATAGGGTTGTGGACACAGCCATTGGTCACATCATCAAAGGTTTAAGGGAGAAGGTAGCATGTAGCTAAGCTCCATTTCGGATATCATGACTTGGAGAGTCGAGATGCCTCATCCCCAGATCCTCGAAACGTGAGTCATGAAAGTGCCTTATGAATAGGCGTTTGGTCACCACCAGAGGTCACCTGAAAGGAAGGGACTTAGCCAGAAGAGCTAGCGCCCACTGTGAAGTTTTCTTCAGGAAGAGAGAAGGTGCAAAAACACATGAATGCGTGGAGTTTCTCTCAGTAACTTCCAGAACGAAGTGATTGCATCTGTCAGAGAATTTGAGGAGCTATAGGGTGGCTACCAGAGGAGTCGAAGAGCCTCAGTGTAACTATTAGAGACCACTGATGGTTTCTGCCAGAGAATTCAAAGTGTCTTCAGTTTGATCGACAGAGAAGACGAAGAGTCTTGAGGAAACTGCCAGTGGAGTGTAAACTCATCATAGAGTCGACTGACAGATGGAAAAGGGTCGAAGACTATTACAATCAGTAAAGCCAAAAGATCTCAGGAGAAGGGCCAGTGATGATGAATGCAGTGAAGTGTATGCAGTGGGATAGCGCATGCAGTAGGCACAAGGTGCAAAGGGACTATAAAAATGTAGAATAGAGAAGAGATTGGACTACGATTTTTAAGAGTGTGTTATGCAGGTAGAAGAAGGGAGTCTAGAGGAGAAACAACGCAACAGAAGGAAAGAACAGAGATGCATAACTGATACAGTAAAATAAGGCTGAGATGGACATGCAAAGATATAACAGAAGATCATAAAGCTCAAGGAGATGCAAGCAGAGAGACACAAATACAGGAGAGTAGAGTAGCATAGCAGAACATTGATAAGCCTGGTAAGCCAATGACAACTATTGAATCACTGTAATAAATTCACAGAAAGAAATTTTTTATATTTTAGGGTGGTTGGGAGGTTCTAGGGAGGATTATTTTCCTCTGAGTGTCAAGTGGGTTCTTGAAAACAAGGAGTTGTAGCTACCATCTGGTAGCAGCCAAAGAAACCAGGGTGGCAGGGTGGTTCTAGGGAGAACATTGGTTCTCTGTTATACAGGTTGGTGCCTGTGTGACTAGAAGTCGGTGCTTCCATCCAGTTGGTGCTAGAGCAGTGAGGGAGTTGGTACTTCCTTCTAGTGGGTTCTAGAGAAACCAGAGAGTTGGTGCTCTTAGCAAGTTGCAGCTTGCAAAACAGAGGTGGTAGCCTCATTATTAGTTGGTGCTCATAAGAATGATAATGTACAAAAAATAATTAGCATATAAAGAAGAAGAGGTTTTCACCATTTATGGGTTTCCTCCGGAATATCTGTCTCTGTACTATACATGTGTGTGATTGTTGTTGAATACTCTATTGCTTATTTATTGTGATCATCATTGAGAAGTTATATAATAAATTAAAAAAATGGATATAATTGTTTAAGAACAGTAACAACCGATTCACCCCCCCCTCTCAGTTGTCCAACAATGGGATCATCCTAACAAAATCATCATGTCTTTCGGTTAACAAGAGATTGTTTATGTCTCTAAGGACTTCTTAGAGTTTCCAAGACCTGGAGAGTTTGACAAAAAGTTGAAATATTTGACCAAGAATCAACCAATTTCGTGAAGAAACCACTCTATGCCACTGGTTGGTGGTCTCTATATAAATGAAGAGGGTGATTCCAACCATGTATACAATTTAACATTCAATTTTAACATTCTTAGGTATTGAAAAACATCGAAATATTATAATTTATTTAAATTCCATTAAAGTACTAAGTTTAAGTGCATGCATATCCATAAGGTTGTGGTCTAGAGGTTGAGAAGGAATATTGTCATGTTAATGACCCAAGTTCAAACCTCGATGGGCATAGAGCCTTAAAAAATAAGTCGTTGACCAAGTTTAATGATGTTCCATCATCTCGACAATGGGGAGTCTAAAAAGGCATCACAGTTTGACCACGATAGAAGTAGCATTTGGCCATGATAAAGGTAGTTAATCTCTCTTATGCCACAAAAACATAGATATAAGATGATGTTGAGAAATGAAAAGGCATGGTGGAGAGAGGTTATTCACAAAAACACATTTTCTCCCAAGTGACTAAAGAAGATGCTTGGATTATACAAACCAAAACAATCAAAAGGTATCCAAAAGAGTCTTTCAATATCATTCAAGAAAATTCTTCCTATGAATCATAAGGAGGAAGTGAGCACCAAAAACATAGGAAATATATTTGCACTCTTATATTGGGATAACAAATCCAATTTGTTTGGATGGAAAACTAGATCTGTTAGTTTACCTATATAGCTCGGACAATGCACCCTTATTTATCTCTCATAAAACCATGACACCAAGGAGATCTTTTACATTCTTGGTGAGGGTATTTACTAAATACAACTTATTGCTTAAAGAGTATAAAATTTTACTTGACTATATCATAATATGGCCATAACATATCCAAAATTAAAATTTTGCATATTTCTATTTTTAACTTCAAGCAACACACTGTGCCTCAAAATTTCTTTAATGGTTTTAACAAGGTCTAATGGAAAACTAGGTGTATAGAGTATGTTGATATATTATAGAGGTTTCATATTTTTAGGTATTGAAGCAAACCAGCCAATCAAACACACTGAGAGACATGTCCCTAAAGTGCAGAAGAATTACTTGACAATGAAACTAACCTATGAAGAGAGAAAGGAAAAATGAATTGCTCGATTGAACACTTTGAATGTTGGTGATGACGAAGAGAATTTTGAGTAAGTTATTAAAGTTATTGGATCAACTCCTTGCTTTTCTCTTCCCTATTGGTGAATTGCAGAACTTTCCAAGTATGATTAATACCCAATGAGTTAACTTGGCTCCTTAGTTTTGCAAGCTAAGTTGAAACTTCAGCAAAATTGATTATGTTTTGGTTAAGCACCAGGTTATTGCTAAATTTTGCCCAAAAATCCAAGTACTGGCATTTCTTGTCAAGTTGCCAAAATATGTCAAGTTTTGCCAACTTCTAGTTTTTAATCAATTGTCTAATTTTGCTTAAAGTTTTGCCAATTCTCAAAGTTGAGATTTATTTTTTCCAATTGTCTGAGTCATGTGAACTTTACATGGGAATTTTTCTAAAGATAAAGGGAGATCCCTCTCAAGACTAGGTTTTGCAACAAGTCATATAGAAAATCATGATAAATAGTTGCAAGGATATAAACCACCTGAACCTCACCATTGGATCTATCTACATTATCTATCTCACATGAATGGTTGTTACAAGTGGGAGGAATGAAACGATACCAAAAAAGTAAAAGCATACAAATTAGTGATCCTTGAGAGGGAAATCTTTATCATTTACTAAATTTCTTCAAAGGGAATGAATGAAGAATGGAAAATTCAAATAGTAGTAGGTTTTTTATCACATGAACAAGAATAGATATGGTGATCAACAACATTACACTAGATGTTTAGCCCATTTATTTTGGAAGTTGTCTACAAATTAACTTTAAATATTCCATCACTCTTATCCATGTTTTGAAGTTCCTTGTGAATCCTATTTGTAGCAGTGTGTGTCTTCAAGCATGCCTACCCTCAAACATTTTAAGGAAATTCACTTTTAAACTAAATATGCAGGATCATTTGGTCTAAAGGTTATGGGGATTTATTTCCAATTTGCAACCTACTACAAACAAGCCAGTAAAGAAGCCTACAAAATTACCTTTCATTTGGTGTTCACAATCCTTACAATGCTAGGTATTTGTCAGAGGATTGGCTTAGATCCAAGAAAATATGAAATGTACATAGCTTAGCAAGTCTCCTTATGTTGGGAGTTGGGGACAAGTTAATTTAGATGAAGCAATGATAGATGCGGAGCTTGAATGGCTACAATATGGAGAAGTCACGTTTGCCAAACAAATTTTGGAACCTAACATAGATTTGATTACAATCTTTTTTATTTGCTCCAAAATATTTCTTCTCCATATGATCTAAGTAATAAGATCAAACTTAGGAGATTCTTGATTGTGAATTATTTGGTATTTCATGTTAGGACTAAACATACACTAAAGTCACGTAAGAAGAGTAGAACAAAAAAAACAAGTATTTTTATCCCCTGTGTGGTCAACATTTATGTTGATGCTTGAAATGGTAATTCAAACAACACACAAAACACTCTTGTAGGGCTAGGCAAGAAGATAATGGGGATGGATACCTGAGTTATGCTTTGAGCCCTAAACCAACTACTCTCTAAAGGATTGATTTGTTAATGAAGTTAGTGGAGATTTTTCCCTTAAAGGCACTAGACCTCCTTATATGTGTGCACTGTGCAAATTAATTTTTATAATATACCTTATGTCGACTATTGATTCTATTTAATATGTTCAATTAGCATGCATGAAATGAATTAAAATAGCTCATACAACTCTAAAATCTATCAAAATGTGAAAAAAAAACTAAGAATAATTTATTTTACAACAAACTAAAAACATCTGAACAAATAAGGTAACTATGCATATGTACAACAACAAATAAGGTAACTATGCATATGTACAACAGTCTAAATAAGACATAAAATAAAAGTAAAACATGCTTATAGAGAAAAGTGACAAAGTTGATGTAAAAATAATATACATAGAAAAAAGAAGTGCAAGTACGACCAAAAGCATTTTATTATGAAAAGGTTCCTTTTATAGCCAAATAACCCAAATAGTGTTAGCAACCAGTTTGGCTCCCTGTCAACAAGATGTTTACGAAACCATGTGTTGTATACAACAGAAGGAAATGGATAAGTGAAGCCTTAAATGGAAAGAAGTTCTATTGATTCCACGCGCAAGTTGTGTGAAACATATATATAGTCATCATAGTGGAAGAATGACTAGAAGTGGTCAATAAAGAAGATATAAGTTGAATAATGGAAGGTTTATGTGGATCAACTTAATAAGAGTCATATTTGAACCAATGAGTAGGAGGATGTTCTAGATTGGTTCATAAATCCATCCCTAGGGGAATATACTCCTAGATTGTGGTATAAAGCATTTTTTGTGCATGCAAACCAAAAAGGGGATGCTTAGTGGTGGAAGGATGTGTGGAATATTAAGAATACTCTTAAAACAAAGGTGTATATGTGGTTAGTTTTGAGGAATGGAGCATTAACACAGGAAGTTCTATTAAAATGAAGTCATCATGACCCAGGGCATTATACTTGGTGTAAGAAAAAATCAGAAATAGTATATCATCTTTTAAAAATTTGTACATATGCTAGAAAGATATGGGTAGAGTTGATGGGATATAGTATGGATGGTTATCAAGGAATATAATGGAAGAGTATTTGAAGAACTAGATTCACATAAAATGATCACAAATACTTCAAATCTCTCCCCCTTGTGGTTTCTTAGAGGAATTGATTAGTTGGAAATGAAAACATATTTCAAAAAATGTATATGCCACACTTTCAATGTGCATTTCAAGTTAGATCAATATTTGAAGGCATAAAATTCCTATCAAAGGTTCAAAAATCCAAGATTTTGAATCATCCTCTAATTGATTAATCAAGATGCTAGGGGTATTTACATGGTGCTATCCAAGAGCAATTATTTGTATGTGACACAATTGGTAATTTATTTATGAGTAGTTCTTATCATTTTAATTTCAAATTAGGATAATGTGGTGGGGAGGGGGGTTTCTAAAAACTATGTTGATTTGATGGCTCTGAAGCTCTTATTGAAGTTGGTAGCAGATAAGGATCTCTAGAAATTGTAGGTGTTTGGGGACTTTGATGTGGTAGTAAATTGAATAAGTAGCCATAATAGGATGGGGAACTTGATATCGCATCCTATACTAGAACAATTGAAAAGAATGGAGACAATATTTTGCATCATCTCCTATCACCATGTTTATATATATCTCAATATTATGGCATATGGTTTGTCAAACGAAGGGTTGTAGATGGAACTCAATATAAGTGTTGTCATGGAGGTTTAGGATGGATTCAACCATCCTGAAATCTAAATGACAATCATTAGATGATGAGTCATGTTTCTAAATTTAGAGTAGTAGGTCACTCAAAATTAGGGTTTTTAAGCTATTACACCATTTGAATATCTCTGAGATAATACTCTCTAAGACATTACTTAAATGGAGTGTAATTTTATGTAGTTTTGATAACAAGAGGAATCATGTAGTTTGTGGTTTGCTTAGCAATCCATTTTTATGTAATATTAGATTATATATCAGGAAGCTTGTGTAGAATCAATGAAGAGTTATTGTGTTCTTCTAATTGATATGAAGGTTGACAGAAAAAGATAGTGTCATTGTAGAATGATGGTTTCAAGCAAATGCAAAATGTACTCTTTCTATTTTAAATAATAAGTTACAACTATTTTCCAAGGAAAAAAAGATACATATTATTTATATTTATTAAAATAGAAAATAATAATATATGATGGCTATAAGACTAAAACATGTTAAACAAGTGAAATTAGCAGCAAAGTTGCTTATACCTGCCTCTTAGAAACATTTTAATGTAATAGTTTTTACGTAATCCAAAACCAAAAGTTAAAATAATTAATGTTTTAATGTAACAATTTTAATGTAATCCAAAACCAAAAGGTAAAATAATTATGAAACACTTAAAACGTATAATAATATATTATTTATCCATAGTCTAAATACAAAATAAAATTGGAAGTAGTTACTTCATGCTTTTAAAATTTTAAGTAGAATTAAAAAGATGTTACCATCTATTAAAATAACAATAACACTATAAATTTTGATTTAAAATTTGTGCAACTAAATTTTAAAACATTTTTAATATATATAAATTTGTTAAATCTCCAAAAAAAAATAAAAAATGTAAAGAAAGATATGGAGAAGATGAATTATTTTATGTTAAAAAAGATGCTTTGAAATGAAAATAAAATGTTCTATGCAAGTGCACTAAATTCAGATCTTATGTAGAACTAGAACACAAGAACACATTTATATGAAGGAAAAAAGTGTTGGCTCGCAATATATAGTAACAAAAGTTATTAGGAGAAGTAAGTTGATTTTATATAAGAAAATTTATCTTGTGATGGAAATAAATTCGAAGATAATTTTAAAATGGAACTCTTCTAGGTTGTTATTATCATTGTCATTATCCCAAAGTTAATAGAAAAAGGCATTGAGAATTTTAAGCTATTATCAAGGTCATAAGTGCTCATTGGTAAAAAGACAATACCATCTACATATAGGAGGATGATAATTAAACCTCCCATATTTGTTCCTACACAACCAACATCTTCTAGGAAATCCTTGAACTTGTTAATATAAGTATTAAAAAATAATTGAGGATAGAGGACACCCTTGCTTAATTGATATATTATATTTGGTTTCTTCCAACTATCTTTCATTATTTTAAAAGTTGCTATAAACCTTTTGTATAACAATATTATTATGTACAACACTCAACAACAAAGGTACCCAATATCGTATAGCCTCCTCCAAAGATTGTTTCTAGGATTTTGTATCAAATAATTTCCTAAAATTAACTAAAAAAAAAAAACCTAATTGCTCCAAAATTCTTRAAATATAATTATAAAAGTAATTAGGTTGTCCAAAATCAATTAATAACTTTCGAAATCACCCTTTAGTTTAACTCTCCTATTGTAACTTAGCCACAAAATAATTTTATTCTCTAATCAAACTATATAACTTATAACTTAGTTAGAAGAAAATTGATTATAATTATCTTATAATTTGAAAATTTGTCATTTCTCATAAAAACAGCAACTACAAGGATTTCTATCTGCAAATTAGGAAATCTCTCTTTGACTTTTAAATTTAAAATGTTTTAAAAATGATAAAAATAAATATAACAATGATGGATAAAAGCTGATGAAAATAGTTAAATCGTTATTTTTAATCCATTAAAAAATTTAAATATCAATTTTCATAAATAAAAATATATATTTTTTTTTATTTTTCAAAAAATTAAAATTAATAAAAAATAATGATATGCTTTATAGCAAACCATAACAATCGGAAAAATGGTATAATAAACGGATGTCTAATTTAAGGTATACGTTTGAGAATTTATAAGGAAGAAATCTATTCTACTATTAGTTGATAGAGCCCGGCACGGATCGATGGCCTCCTTTTAAGTAGATTGGATTTGCTTATTAATGCGTGAAATACGGTGGGTGATTGCCTACAGGCTTGGTAGAGAGGGCATTAATTATAAAAGGTTTATTTTAATTAAGTTAGTGGGAGGGGAGGGGAGGGGAAGGGAAGGTAGAGGATAGAAAATTAAATTAAATTTTAATAGGAATAAATGAATTTGTGTTGGTTTATGTTTTGTTTTTTATATTAAAATTTTGTACAGTTTTTAATGTTATTTTAAAAAGAAATTGATAGTAACATTGCGAGAATACATGGTATTTTTTTTTTTAATTTTATTTGACAAAAGGTACTAAAATCACCTAAAAATTGTCATTTCAATGTTTTTAACCAATCAAATAATAAATAAATAATTTTTGAAATTAGTATATTTTTGAAATTTTAATGTTGAATTTTGAAAGTGAATTTAAAAATTTCTCAACTAATTGAAAGTCAAAAAACTTTTGACCCAAAAGCAATTACAATATATCGTGTATCGTGTCTTTGACAAGTATAATAAAACACACATATAATGACTATAAAAATAATGTAAAAATAGCAATAAAACATTTTTTTTTTCCTACCATGTTATCATCATTTAAAGAAAAATACAAGACTAACAAAGTATTTAAAATCTGTATAGTACAACTAAATTAATGCAAGGTGTTCTAGCTTGACATGGAATTTTTTATTGCTAAATGATCTGAAATTGGTGTTTCCAATGAAAGCTAGTAATTTAGCAAAAGAAAAACAACAATGTCTTCATGTGTAGTATATAAATTAAATTGAAACTTGAGGTGAGTAAATATGTTGTTTCATTGAATGTTTATTTTGGATAGAGTACATGGATATATTATTAGGTGGATTTGAGCAAAATTATGGCTCAACCCAATCAAGAACGCAATGCATGGTTTATGTTATTAACAACCATCCCTCCCATATTCTCAAGTTCACTATAATATTATTCAGGTCTACAAACAAGATACATGCATATTTCTACATTTAACATAACAAATGTAGCATTTCAACAAGATGAAACATAGCATAATAACAAAGAGTTGATTCGAATGATAATGGAAGACTTGAATATTCTCCATGAAAAAATGGTGAAAAAATGGTGAAAAAATGGTGTGTGAGGGAAGTACATTGTTGAGATAATTCCTCTATAAATAGTTAGTTTACACACATATGTAAGGGCTTTAAGATGTAATTAAGGTATAATTGTTTGTTAGACTCACATGTATGAGATTTTGTTAGGAAGGGGAGTCTTGTACTCTTAGCCATGAGGCCTTCGCTCATGAGCAGTAGCTACTCTATGGAAAACTATAGATATAGAAATTCTTTAGATGATGGTGTTGTTGAGTACATGGAGCTATTTATCAGCCAACAACTCTAATTGTATGGGAGGTTATTATGCAACATAAGTGGTAGAGGAAAAGGCTGCAGTATGAAAGGTAGTAGTGGTTCCATATCCTCTAGCTTCCATTCGAGAGCTAACAGAGGTGGAATGACTAAGTTGAGAGTGGAAGGAGGATGGATTTACAAAGTATTTTGTTCATATTTTTGTTTTTTAATTATAAAGATAGAGTGGCTTGAGCTTTTAAAATAGAAATTAAAGCAATTACTTTAAATGCACTACACAATCTGGTTATAGTAGGAGTATTGAAGGGTGCTAAATCCATTTTTATTTAAGAATAGAAATTCCATTCATATCCCATTATAACAAATCCCATGATAACAAATTACTTAGCACAGATATTTGATTACTTACAACTCTTCAGGTGTGCTCCGAGATCATTATCAGGTACTTGTGCTCCGTTGACCTTCGTTCTGAGATCACTATCAGGTACGTATGCTCTATTGATGTCTTCTCAGAGATCACTATCGAGTACTTGTGCTCTGCTAACCTGCAACTCTTCAGGTCTGCTCCAAGATCATTGTCATGATGGGACTTGGCTAAATAGAAGATAGTAGGAAGGGACAATCAATGAATGCAACTCTATAACCTCTTTAGGATTGTCTATCGCATGGTGAAACTCGCAGGCATGGTGGACATGCTGCTATCGGATGGTGAAACAATTGAAAGGAAACCAAACTGTCTATCGGTCAATAAGACCAATATATATAAACATTATTTCAGCTGAAAGAGTTTTTTGGTCAAAATATATTTCGGACAACAAAATATTTTGGCCGAAAGATATTTCAACCAAAAATTATGTTTCCAGATAAAAAAAATCTGGGAAACGTATCCAGTGCACGAATGTTGAGGGAATCGTTAGATTTAACTTTTGGTCAAAAGTGTGTGTGATTTGTTCGGTCAAAAAATGACCATGAGCAATTTTTCACAACCCAATTCTCACGAAAGCGTTACCCACATTCATGATTTTACCCTTAATATAATAAAATTAGAATATAGTTGTATTCATAATTAAAAATTAGCCTTAGCATTTCTGAGTGAATGAACAAACACTAAAACCAAAACTAAATAGAAAATAGAAGCATGATCTTAGTATATTTGTAAATTGTAGAGACATTACAATTTATTTTTGTAATGACAATATATGGTGTTCTAACCATTGCAACTCATTATAATATGCTAGATTTTGTATGGGTTTTATTTGTGGAATATTTTTTTTTTCCAGAGAAAATTGCACATTATATTGATAATAATATAATATGTTTACAAAATCAATCCAAGACTAACAAGACTTCCTTAAAAATCTTGCTCAACGCAATACAATTCCAATGACCATGCTAAAAAAAAACATTATATCACTGTCCCAACAGACCCAGAAAAACGACAGAGATGTAAACCAGCATGCAGGCTGCAAAAAGAGATTTGAAAAAAAAACCAGAAGCTGCTCGCCCCCAAAAAACCTCAAAGTGTTTTTCAAACACCGCATGCCCCCAAAGGACCTCAAAGTGTTTACCAAAAACACCACACGCCCCCAGTGAGGACCTCAAAGCTCTGTCCCAAACCTCTTCTTGCCAAAGAGAGAGGACCACATCGAAAAAAATCTTAATCTGCAAAAAACGAAACCCCCTACCGCAAACAAGGACACCAACGCGCAACCGAAAAGGTGCGCTCAAAGAGAGAACAGAGACACCGACGAGGGATTTCTTGAGTCACTAGCCGATTTGCAGCCCCACTCGCCCAAAAGAGGCACACACATGAGCCACTGAACTCTGGAGCCACCAAATCTTCTTTGAGCACCTCTCGCCCTTGTAGAAGCTCGCTCCACCATCACCGAGCAGCCCCTGCCCGGGTTCACGCTCACCCTACTCGCCACAGGGCCCCTCTCATGTCCTCATGCATGCCCTTCTCATTGCAGGGCCCAAGCACACCCCTCTCACAATAGAGTCCCTCTCGCCGCCACCGCACACCTTTCCTCGCCGCTCGCCTTTCCTCAGAGCTAGTAGTAGAGTCTCTCACCCGCACTCGCTCCTCTCCCTGCAAATTCTTGAGATGCGGCTAACGTAACCCTAGCCGCAGAGCCCCCAACAAGAGATAATAGTACACAACTAATACACAAACTTACATTTGAATGCTTAATATGCTCAATATATATTACTCATCACCTTGGTTTCTTGTATGATGGTGGATGTGCCAAGTTATCAATTTTTATGTTTACTAATGACCTTTCAAGTTATTTGTGTTACCATACCCCGGTCTAACATTTTAAGTTAGTGGAGATCCCTCAACATCGATTATCTTCTCTTCAACATCTTCATACGCGATAGACTCTGATCCCTTGATGGCTTGTCTTCAAAATGATCATACCCTAAAATTTAATGCCACTTCTTTGAATATGTAGCCCTGTATCCTCATAATGGTTCACAACAAAAGGACAAGTAATTTATCACTATAGGCAAAGAGCGAAGCCATACATAAACATAATAATACTAATATTAACATTACAACCGAAAAGGTTGGTCTCATTACTTACTAAGTACCCACTTCACATGGGTTTTCACCAAAGAAAAATATAACTGCGTGTCTATAAATCACCACCTCTCTTATGCTTTGTGATTATGTATTCATTTTGTTCTTTCTATAATGGTCATTATTTTATTTTATTTTATTTTATTTGTTTTAGTTCTATTGACCTTCATTCATGATCATATAATGCACTTCCTTGAGCCTATTACAGTTATCGTGGGGCTAATATATGAATTTTCATTCAATTTGTCACTTCTGGTCATTATTTTATTTAAGTTCTATTGAACTTCATTCATGATCATATAATGCACTTCCTTGGGCTTATTGCAATTATCCTGGGGTAATATATGAATTCTCATTTAATTTGTCACTTCCTTGGGCTTATTACAATTATCCTGGGGTATGAATTCTCATTTAATTTGTCACTTCTGGTGAGAGAGAATTAATCTTTCAAATATTTTGGCCCCAAACTTGTTATAATGATAATAACAAGAGTGCATTATTAACTATAAGCTATGCCCATATCATAGTAACAAGAGTGCATTATTAACTATAAACTATGTCCGTATCATAATAACAAAATCATCATTTAGATCCTTCATTCTTCTCATCCTAATACTTATTGCATTGTTTTAATACTTATTACATTGTTTTAAGAGAGCTTGTTAAGGTGTTGTTAATTTCTATCTATTATGAATTGACATGGATTTAATTA
>SNQJ01S0054619.1:22367-51396 GCA_010110895.2 Picea sitchensis
TAACTAAACCATATACAATTACTTTCAAAGACTAGCACTTATGACAAAACAAGACTAACCAACTACAAACTAGCATTCTTCCTACTAACTCCCAGCTTAGTTTCATGTACTTGGAAAAATAGGAGAACTGTTGAGACTTCATAGCTAGAGAACCTGGGGATGTTCCATCGTTCCGCCTGCCTAAGCTTTGTTGTCCTCTTTGGGGGAGGTAGTCCTGGTCTTACGAATCTGGGTTGGCGCGCCACTATTGTCTACTGGTGTTATCTCCAAATGATGGACAAACCTCAAGAACAAGTGAAACTTGGTTGCAAGCCTCTCTAGTGTCCTTTGTTGATTTTTTTCTATGTCCACCATCATTTTGAACATGGTCTCCAACCTGCTCACCTTGCATTGTATTTCTTCCAGCAAGGACTTCATCTCCAGTTGTTTCTCCTTACGAGCCTCATCTCTATCTGCCTTCACCTTGCCAATTAGCATTTTGGTGATCCATGCCATATCCAGAGTTTTGTGGAAGAGTATCTCCTTGGTGCGGTTGACCCCCGTGTCTTTAATGCAATCTACTTCCTGGGCTATAGTATCCATCTCCTTACTGCCTCGTTCCACTTTTATCTCCTCCTCCCAACTTTCTACTGCTTCTTTCCCCTTTTACGGGACTGAAGATTGGTACATTCTCGTTGCTTCCCTTGCAACATTCTCCATCCTAGAAAGTTTCCTTGAGATTTATGGCTTGCCCTCCCTGAGGGATTTACCTTTCCTCGTGGTTTGTTTTAAGCGCGCCATGACCTTGTTCTTGCCTGGTGTTTTATTACTTTCTCTCTGCTTGGACCCCTCATTGCCTTTCCCTTGATGTAAGTTGATGTTGGAGCTGTAACAATTGTGGGGGGATAAATGCAACAAGTTGTGTGCCTTTCTGCGATTCTTCATGTTATAATGATTTCTCCCTCGGGTACCCGTAACTCTTACTAATAACACCATGAGGTGGATAATTCGATTACACTGATGCGTCGACACAACATTTCTTTCCATTATGCTCTCCTTAACTCTCAAATCATCATAAACTTTCCTGCCATATCTATTATTTTCCTTTCTGTATTTGTACCTTGTCCCAGGGGCCAAGATCCACATAGTGTTATCCTCCATCGCTCTTGTCCTTCTCTTATGGTGATTTCCATTCATACTGCTCATGATAACTCCCGATCTGGCCTCTAAATCCATGCTCATGGTTTGTACCACCACCTGTCGTCTCTTCTCGATCCTGTTTACTCTCATTATGAGACTTGAGGCCCAAGTGTTTGGATAGTTAGACTTCACATGGGTCCCACACCGGGTCTGACTGCCTCGTGTAATCTCTGATGTGACTATCATCTCTGAAGATTCCACTATGAACCAGGTTTTCCAAGTGTTCACATTATGATCTGAGTTGGCCACTCAGCATTCCACTCCACGCCTCGTCTAACAGACTTTCCCCCAGAGTCGCTCCCTCATTTGCTAGTCTGTCCACCATAGTGTTTTTCGATCTACATATCCATCTGAATTCTATCGTGACAACGGTTTGTAATTTCCTCAGAATCCCTTGTATAGTTTGTGCTAGACTCCAGTGTGTTATCACCTTGCCAATTTTGGTTCCACATTGGAGTTTTCTTGTTGTGTTGATCACCATAACCGAGTCTCCCTCGACTATGACACTAGTTAGGCCTTCTCTAATCAATATCCAGACCCTGTTCCAAAGCTCTGAACTAAGCTGCATTATTTTTGGTGCTTCCAATGCTAGTCGCATACAGTCGGATAATATTTCCCTCGCTATCTCTGAATACTCCCCCTGCTCTGGCCTTTCCGGGGTTGACTTTGGAAGTGCCATCGAAATTAAATTTCAATAAGCTTATTTGAGGTGGGGAACATGTGTTGACATCACTAAGAATATGCAGGACACGAGGGGAAGGTAAGTTAAGGCTCCTTTCTTTCAATTGTAACCAGAGAAGGATTTGAAGGTCGTGGAGAGACGTCTTGTTTTTTTGGCACGTAAGTTCATGCTCTGCACTGTCTCTCTTAATTGTGTTCTAATAGTCTCCATGATCTTAGAGGTCGGGTAACTTTCTTTCCTAAATATTCTCTTATTTCTTTCTTTCCAGATTGCCCATATGACCATTTCAAGAGTTCACCCCAAGCATAGGTTAACCACTTCATTTTCACTGTAGAGTACCTTCCAATTCTTTAAAGTAGCTCTAATATCTCCCTTTACCCTATCCATTTGGAGAAATCCCATTGCTACCCAGTCTCAGATCTCGGTTGCATAGGTGCACTCATCCAGCAGGTGGTCTGTTGTTTCCTCCTGGCCCTCATAGAGATGACATCTTGAGGAACTATGGAAGCCTCTTTTTACAAGTTTTTCCCATGTCAATATTTTCTTCTATAGAACCAACCATTTAAATATTTTTATCTTTTTCCATTGAGGGTGACTCCAAATTATTTCCCAATGAGGTTCCATGTCTCATTGGGATTGGCCCGCTATATAGTGTATGGATTCTTTCAGAGAGAATTCTCCACCATTTGTCTTCCCCCATATCAGTTGGTCTTCCTCCTCTGAGAACCAAATCTTCCTTTTAGCCACCTCCTCCTCTATCTCTTTGACCAGTTGCATGTCCCGAATGCTATCTTGATTTTGGAAATTGTCCCATATTCACCATTTTGGTATCTCCTCCCTTTGTTTCCACTACTGACAAACTCTGAGTTTACCTTGCCCCTGCATCTCTTGTTTTATCATGTCCCTGTCTTGGTTTTCCATATTGGGTTTTTGTTTCCATGCATCTTCCCAAAATCTCATTGTTTGTCCATTCCTGATTTCCCATAAATTATGTTCCTAGACCCACTTTTTATTCCTCCATGCTAAGGTACATATGGTTGATCCTTCTCCTGTGCCTATGAACCTGATTAGCTCCTGATGATTGATACCAGGAGAATATTTTTCTTTCCACAAGCTAGCCCATGACATCAAGCTGTCTTTAACCCATATCCACCACAGTTTTGCTCCGTAGGCTACATTTGTTACTTGTGGGTCTTGTAGACCAAGATCCCCTTTGCTCTTTGGCCAACATATTTTCTCCCAGGCCAATAGGGCACATTTCTTTTTATCCTYTGTGCCTCTCCATAAGAAATTTCTTTGGATTGTTCTGATTTTCTGTAAAATACCTTTTGGGGCTTGGAAGACTAACATTAAATATGTTGGGATCGCTTGTAAGATTGTCTTTGTTAGAATTAAACGACCAGYTGAATTGAGGGTTCTGTAGGTCCATATTTTTACTCTCTCTTATAGCTTGGTGATGATCCCTTCCAAGGTAGTGTATTTACTTTCCTTGTCTGTTAGGGGCACACCTAGATATCTATTGGGAAAGGTTTTCCTCTCAAACCCCATGATGTTGGAGATATTCCTTTGGACTCCAATATTGGTGTTGAAGAAATAAATCATAGATTTTTAGTGGTTTATTTATGTCCTCGAGGCTTCTCCAAAATCAGCTAGGATCTTCTTGTAGGCTCTAGCTTCCTTGACAGTGGGAATTATGTGTAGCATTGTGTCATACACACATTTTTGATGAGTTGTTGAAGGGCACTCTTCATACAGTCTGAGTCCTTTTATAGTTCCTTCTTCTGTTGCATCTTGTCTGAGGCCCATGGAAGGGTAAAACGGTTTTGTTGGGGCTCTATTGACCAATAGTGAGAAGCTAGTTTTAGACATCAGGGTCATTACCCACTTGATCCAATGCTTGTCAAAGACAAAGGATTCCAATGCTTTTTCCATATATTTCTAGCTCAGTGTTTCATATGCTTTGACAAAGTCAAGTTGGATTATCATACCGACTTTTTTTCTACTCTTTGGAGTATGAATTATTTCATGGGCTAAAATGATGTTATCCATTATTTTCATTCCCTCTACAAAGCCTGATTGTTCCTTTGAAATCAGAATGGGGAGTAGGGGCTTCAACCTATACGTGATAAATTTTGATATAATCTTGTACACCACATTGCAAAGGGCGATCGGTCTGAACCTATCTGGAGTCCTCACCTCATTTTCTTTGGGTATCAAGGTGATCAGAGTGGAGTTCAGGGCTTTCAGGATTGAGGCTGAGCGTCTTGAGTCTTCCACTATGCCATAAATGTCATATTTAACCACATCCCAACAAGATTTGAAGAATTCCACAGTAAAACCATCAGGTCCTGGGGCCTTCCCATTCGACATCTCCTGGATTACTTGATCAACTTCTTCAAGAGAGATAGGTTTATTTAGATTCAAGTTATGATACATTGTGACCAGTTTGGGTATATACCTTAAGATCCTATGGATTGATTCACATATGTCCAAATTGGGTTCTCTCGCTATATTCAAAAAATGATTAACCAAAGTATTTTCAATGTCCAGGTGGTATTCTTTCTCTACCCCTCCCTGGTCACAGATCTTCAATATTTTATTATGAGTTCTTCTCGCTAAAGTCGACCTGTGGAATAACTTTGTATTTTTTTCTCCTTCCTTTAACCACCACACTCTAGACTTTTGTCTCCAAAGGATCTCCTCTTGTTTACATCTCATTTCCCACTCCCAACTCAAGTGGTTCTCCTCTTTTTTCCTATCCTCATTATAGCCTTCTTGGATACATTGTTCTTGGAGCCGACCAACTTTCTCTTCTAGATCTTTTTTAGCCTGGTCAATATTCCCAAAGAATTCTTTATTCCACTGCTTGAGTTTTTCTTTTATGAATTTTAGTCTTCTTTGGATTTTAAACATTTTTTTTTCATGTTCTTGGATGCTCTCTTTCCTCCAGATCTTGATGTTCTCCTTGAAAGTTGGGTGCTCAATCCAAAAACTTTCAAATCAAAACGATCTATTTTTGGGGGTTACCTGGAAATTTGCGTTCAATAGAACATGCCAGTGGTCCGAGCCCCCCCAAAGAAGTATGTTTCCTTCCATTATTATACCTTGCATGACTATTGATTCTGAGATTAAGAACCTGTCTAATCTTGAAGCTATTTGTTGGTGGAGGATTGTTTTGTTTTTCTAGGTGAACTGACCATTACTAGTTTTGATATAAACTAGCTTGGTTTTTTCTATGAAGGCTGAGAAAGCCTCTGCATCTCTATCCATTCTTATTATACCTCCTTTCTTTTTAGCCAGAGTGGTGATCATATTGAAATCACCTGCTAAAATCCAGTGAGGGTTCTGATTTCGATCCCTTAGGTTTTCTAGGTCTAACATCATTTGTTTTTTATCTTCTAGCAGTTGAGGGCCATAAACATTCGTGCACATAACCCTCTCTGGACTCCCTATAACTTGCATGATTACTGATAGATAATGCTTAGTAGCTTCTGCCAAGAACAATTCCACCTTTTGTGGGTTCTAAAGGGTGAGTATGCCTCTAGCATCATTTAGAATATCTATATTCAAAAAATTATAGATATTCCAATTTTCCTTACTTTTTGTACCATCTTTTCTAAGGTACATTTGGTTTCTCGAATAAAACAAATGTCTGTTTTTTTTTGTTTTGAATTTATTTTTTAGAATTCTCTGTTTCCTAGGGCTATTCAGACCTATTGTATTCCAAGTGGTAACCTTAATTTTAAACAAATCAGGGGGGGGGAATGTTTTTTGATCTTACCCGAATGAATCAGAAGCGCTCCTAATTCATGTAAGGCCATGCTGTTGGATTTCCTTGCCTTCTTTTCCTCGCTTTGGAAATTGTTGATGTTGACTGCCACCTACCTTGATACCCAGGGTCCCTATTTCTTCATGCATTTGTTTGGTTTCTCTTTATTTCTCTTCCTCCCTCATTAGAAAGAGCTATTGAATGCGATCGAGTTGTTCTTATGATATGTTCTCCATCCCTTGTTTTTTCCAATGCTCTAATATATTCTGGAGATCTATCCCTTCCCTTTCGACGATGTCTCTTAGATCGCGATCCTCAGTTCCAACCTCACTCGGTGTCATCTCAGAGTATTCATTCCCCTCATGCATTGGGGTATTCAGGTCTAGTCTCCCTTCACTAGGGGAACCTCTTTCATTGCCTACTATTTCCTGAAGGTTTTGTTGCTCCATTTTTTTATTGGTTTCCTTCTCCATTTGTTCTCTTTCCCCTTGCCTGTTCTTCCCCGTTTCTACGACCTAGGTTTGAGTCCCCAGACCTTCGAAGCTATTTTTTGTTTCCAGGTGACTATTTGCAGGGGTTTTGTTTTTCCTTCAGTTTCCTTTGCCTTTATAATTTGGTCGAAAAAAACCTTCCTCATCCCGGTTTTGTTTTGTTTTTTCTTGTTCTGTCTTTCTAGCTAGTAGGCATTCCCTGAGTAGGTGACCGCGTTCATGACATATTATACATCTAAAAGGAATATGTTCATAATCTATGATTTGGATCCATTCCTTGTCCCTGAATTCCAGACATATTTCTTTTGGTAGTGCGCCTGAAACGTTCATCTCTATACAAATTCTTGTGAAAGAGGGTATTTCCCTTTTAAAGTCGCATTCGATGCCTTGACAAACTTTCCCAGTTTATTTCCTATTGCTTCAAGGGTGGACGAGAGCTAGTAGTCCAGTGGTAGGGAGTAGAGCCTGAGCTAGACTGGAACACATTTAAAGGTCTACTTCTCCGGGGAGAAGTTCTCCTTCTAGCATCTCATATATAGTCCAAGTGAGGCATGGAAATAAGGACCTCCTTCGAACTCCTTGTCTTTGTCTTCTAGATTTATGAATACTGCTGTAAAAAATCCTTTTGATCCTAGGTGTATATCCACCTCTCCATTTGGTTTCCAATGATGTTTGATCCATCTACGCAGGATTTTTTCAGTGGGCCATAACCCCATAAATTTGCAGATCAGGGCATGCGTCTTCATTCGGTCCCTATATTCTTGCATTTGCGGGTCTTCTAGAATCAATTTTTGGATCAATGTCGTCTTCGGTTTGCATGGGTTTCTCCCTCCCGACCCTGGTGGGTTTAAGGGCTTGGGCATCTTTCCATGGGTTTCTTTATTCTCCTCCCATGTTCCATCTCGTTTCTCATGGCTTTCCTCACTCTATTGTTCTAACACCAATCCTGAGGGACCTAACAGTGGGGTCTTAAAGCCTACTCTGTGTGGGCCTTTCCCTCTGCCCACCACCACTTGTTTGTAGGAGGGAGTCTCTCTCCCTCCTCCTCTGACTACCATGATGTTCGCCTTTGAACCCTAAGACCTGCAACCAAGCTCAAACCCTAGCTTCACAGTTCTCCATATTTAAGACTCATAATTTACCGATCATATTTATTTATTTTTAGTGGCCAGTATATCATTATTCCATCACTAATAACACATACACCAATATAAGTTAAAATATTTTATAAAAGATTTCTTAGTTGTGCACCCTATACCTATAAATGCATTGATGCGTCAGGATACAAGGTGCACTATGGTAGGGTAAAATAAAAAAAATTACCTACCCAAAATTTCGTCTAAAATTTCTTACATTGCCTCACACACATTAAAGAACCAGTGTTTTAAATCCCCTTATGAGTGCCCTATTGTTGTTGGAAACCTGCCAATGAATTTCCCATGCAGTCACATGCATGTATGCAACTATATTAGGAATGTGCATTTATGCACTCTTTTGTGAACATATTGTGTAACTCGTGGATCTAATTGTAATCGGTTAGTCTAACTGTTTGAGAGATGTTATATATACGAGCATACCCATAGAGGTGAGAGTGAAATCTGTGTAGAGAGAAGAGTGTGTGAGGATAGGATGGTTGTATGCATGATATTGGATATTGTAATTCTCCCTTGAATAGTAAGAACAATGAATATTATTGCCCATGGTTTTTTCCTGCATTGGGTTTCCACATAAATCACTGTGTCAATTGTGTGATTGTTGTTCTCAGTTTTATGCGTGTTTAATCTTGCTTGTAGATGCTCTGGTTTTTTATGCTCTATTTTTCTTCTGCTGCCTAACAAGTCGTATCAAAGCGCAGAGTTGAAGGATCCGAGAGTGAAGGAGAAAGAGGATCATCGGTCGTTGGATCAAGGTAAGTAGACCCTAAGGAAAAGGAAAATTTGTTGCAGGGAAGAGCGATAATCGTCAGCCTATCACTCCATAAGCTGTGTTGGAGGGGAAATAGTCGCTCTCCAACTTGACTTTTTCCCGTTTTCATAATATCATCCCTCCCCATCCATTGCGATAGGCGTGATAGCCATTTCTGGGAATTATCGCCCCCTCACATTACGTGAGGATCGATAATCATGAAAGGCTACAAAAATTCACATGAAAGGTATGCGTGGAGTGATATGAAGGTATGGAAGCTCATTTTTGTGACTTTGTCTTATTATGCACATGGATAATCACCCTTGGTAAACTTTATTAATGGATGGATGATGTTTAAAATAAATGGGTGGATGATTTTAAAGTGAACGTCTTTTGTTTGTGGTAAAAGGTTTTAAGTAAATCAATATTTTTTTCTAAACCTTTTACTTAAATATTTTGTGGTTTAACCTTGAAATACCATTATTCCTCCATATTAGGAAGGATTGGTTTTATAAGTAGTGGTTTGGATGGTTTTTTGTGCTAATGGAGAAAGTGTAGAGTTCTAAGTTTGAGGTGGAGAAATTCAACAACAAGAATAACTTTTCACTATGGAAGCTCAATATGTGAGATATGTTGGTGAAACAAATATTGAAAAAGGCATTGGCTGGAAAGACAAAGAAACCAACAAGCATGACAGATGAGGATTGGGAAGATCTGGATGCAAGAGCCCTAAATACCATTCGTTTGTGTCTGGAAGATGAAGTGTTGTTTAACATTGTTGAAGAGGAGACACCAACATGTTTGTTGAACATACTGGAGAGTATGTATATGACAAAGTCCTTGATGAACATAATCTTCTTGAAGAGGTAGTTGTACAACTTGTGGATGAAAGAAGGTACGAAAATTGTTGATCACTTGAATGTTTTCAATACTCTGATTTGTCAATTATCTAGTATGGACGTAACACATGAAGATGAGGAAAAGGCGGTTACGCTACTGTGTTCGTTTCCTGAGTCTTGGGATCATATGATCACAACTATGTGGTTTAGCCCAACATATGCCATCGATTATGACACTGTTGTGGGAGCTTTTTTATCTAAGGAGATGAGGAAAATATCCAAGAAGGAAACCTCAATAGTAGAAGCAATGGTGGTCAGAGGTCAATCTACAGAAGGAGGGAAATATCATAAAGGTACAACTAGGTCTAAGTCGAAAGACAATAAAGGTAAGGGAAAATGTTGGTTCTGTGGAAAATCTGGGCATCTCAAGAAGGATTGTTGGAAAAGACAAAAAACATCCAAAGAGGACTCCACAAAAGAATCAAATTCAACTACAGTTATGGTTGATGAAGTTTTGTCTGTCTGTTGTGTCTCACCACCTGTGTTCACATAGAAGGTGTAGGGCGGTGATGGTTGAGTCACCATTAAAAAAAAAAAAAGAACTTGTATTTACTTTGGAATTGTAAAAATTATTGATTGCATGTAAATGGGCATACATCTGTACAGGCATGCGTACCCTTGGTTTATTGGGTCACCTATGAAANTGTATGTTGGGTTAACCTTGACTCAGTGAAAGATTTAATGAGTTAAATCTATTTTTAGGTCAAAGCATGTGGTTTTTTCGGGTTCATGTTTTTTGGGTAGCCCGTGGTATTGTGTTCATGGATTGCATGTAATGAAGCCTATAAAAGGCTTGGTCAACTCTATTGTAAATGGGCCTGGAGGTAAGTGGTGAAGGCTTAATTGGTCGGATTGGCTGGATTTGTTCAAGGGAATGTTCATGTTAAGGTGGAGCACTGAGACTCCAGTGTGAATTCCCTGAAGGTGAGTGGAAAAGGTTCACTTGGGTTGGTTTGGACAGATTTGGTCAAAGTTGTTTGAATGCAAAGTTCGAGGTGGAGCAGTGAGTCCAGGTTAGAAAGTTGGGTCTGTGGAAAGGCTAATGTGTTGGTAGGCCAATCAAGTGTTTGAGAATATATGATGAAGGTAAGTTCATATCCATGGAACTTGGAAAGTATTGCAAGGAATATGGTATCGAATAGGCATGTTCAGTAATGCCAAGTTGCAAAAATAGTTGTGGACAGAAGCGGTTGTGCTATCTGGTAACTCGGTCACCATTGGTTACAAAAGACAGGAAGATTCAGGAAGAGGTATGAACATGTCATATGGTAATTACTCAAATGTGAAATTATTCGGTTGTGATGATTATGTTTTTTATCAACATTCTAAGTAGGCCGAGATCAAACATGTAGATCTTTGATATGGTGATGATGCTAAGGGATGCAGACTGTGGGATCCTACTACCCACAAAATCATCATGGACAGAGATGCAGTGTTTGATGAATCGCCTTTTATAAAATCAAACATAGTAAAATATGAAAGGTTCAAAGCATGACTGGTAGCAGAAGGGGATTTGGAAGGTATTGATTTCCATGAAAGTTTTTCACCAGTTGTTAAAAGCTTGTTTCTATTTCATGTTGTGTTAGTACAACTAGATGTTAAAATTGTTTTACATGGAGTTTTTTTGGATAAGAGGATGTGTATGGAACAACCATAACAATTAGTTCGGAATCACAATAGAATATTTGTTTGCAAACTCAAGAATCATTGTATGGCCTGAAGCATGCCAGACAAATGGTACAATATGTTTGATTCCTTCATGGTGAGCCAAATTTTACAAGAAGTGAGTATAACCATTTTGTTTACGGTATATTCATTATATTGGTGTTATATGTTATGCTTGTTGCAATCACAAGCATGGTTGAGATCAACAAGTTGGCTCAGTTGGTTAGGACGTTTGTTATGAAGGATATGGGAGCAGAAAAATAAATCTTGGGTATGGAAATACACAGAGACATAAAATATGGTAAGTTTGGTTATCACAACAGAAGTATGTGGTGAATATACTCAATAAATTTGGTATGAATAATGTGAAATCGGTAAAATCCCTTTGGCTTTCCATTATAAGTTTTCTTCAGGTTTATGTCGTAACTGATGAAGAGGAAAATGGTTATATGTCTCTAGTATTATATGCTAGTAGGAAGTTTGATGATTACGATGGGAAATGGTCAGCATTTCACATTAAGTTGGTGTTGTCAGTAGACACATGGAAAAACTAGGTGAAGATCATGGAAATGGGTGCTTCAAACACAAAAGCACAAGTATCACCTACAGTGGTTGCAGTGATTTAGTCTGTGGTTATGATTCATGAGATTTTGACAAGAGGAGACCTACCTCAGGTTATGTATTGCAAGAATGCAAGGATCTACRGGGTAAGTTTGGACATGTACAAGATGTGGTGTTCTATGGTGTTCTATGGTGGTCAAAGTGTTGTSCATTTGACTAAAGGTCTAGCATATAAAAATGGGACAAGTGCATCGGTTTATTAGACAGATTACTGATGGAGGCATAATGGTCCATACTGGAGCGAATCATGCAGACATGTTCACATAACAATACTATTAGAKAAGTTGTGGAGTTGTGATGGTGTTTGGATTCTCTTGGCTTGCAGAAAAGGTAATGAATTAATTAAGGGAATGATATATCAGGTAAATTTTTCTTAAGGTGGTGATTGTGCATGCATGCACTCTTTTGTGAACAGATTGTGTAGCTGGTGGATGTAATTATAATAATTTAGTCTAACTGTTTGAGAGATGCTATATATATGAGCATACCCATAGAGGTGAGAGTGCAATGTGTGTAGAGAGCATAGTGTGTGTGAGGGGAGGATGGTTGTATGCCTGAGATTGTCTATTGTAATTCTCCCTTGAATAATACGAATACCAAATATCATTGCCTATAGTTTTTTCCTACATTGGGTTTCCACATAAATCACAGTATCAATTGTGTGATTGTTGTTCTCGGTTTTATGTGTGTTTAATCTTTCTTGTAGATGCTCTGTTTTTCTTTCACTGCCTAACAATTTTCTGGCACTACAAAATTGTTGGAYTTCACTAGTCCTCCTCTTCCAAAGTCCTCTTCCAAAGTCGATTTATATTTATTTCAAAATATTTCAAAACCACCTAAATCTACATTTTGGAATATGTTGCAACCATGCCTTTGTAGTGAATAAGAGACCGAGTAAATTGATTACCATCCCACAATTTACAATTTGACTAGTTTATATTTTCAATTTAACCTTTTAATTTCGTATTTTGAAAAATTGTTGTCAATGCAACCCTATTTTTTTCACGCACTAATATCATTGCATTTACAGGCCACGTCAATAAACAATGCTCCAACTCATTCTAAGTGCAATGGAAATTTGTATATAAATCACATGCAAATTTGTTATTCTATTTGGTGTGGAAAGGAATGTAATGAAGCATAAGGTTGGTGTGGGAAGGAATGTAATGGAGCATGAGGCACAATGCTTCACTTTTTCCAATGTGCATTGTATAACTAAGGGAACTACACCAAGTGATGGAAGTGCACTTCTAGATGTTTAAACACACCAAGTGATGGAAGTGCACTTCTAGATGTATAACTAAGGGAACTACACCACGTGATGATGAAACCTGATCCTCTATCGGTTGATAAGGGGAGTCGACTCCTATCTAACTCCAGAACATCGTTCCTATTCAAGTTATTAATGAGAAAGGTGTTTTGGAAGTGAGTAAGATTCAACTCCCCTTATCAACCAAGGGAGCACCCAAGAAGATCAGATTTGAATCACTTCATACTACTATTCTTCTTTGAAATAATGAAATTATTATTACAATTTCTAACTAAAAAATTATTAATATTATAATCAAACCTAATATATTAATATTATTAAATTTAAGAAGTATATAATCATATTCTTTAATTAAGATATTATTCAACATTTAAGGAATATATAAACAAATCTATTTATAAATAAAGTTATTACATGCGTTAGGCATTTTATTATTTTAATATTTCATTATGAATAAGTTTTTATTTTATCAGATTATTAATTTATTCTCTTAGTTGTTTACTGTTCTATTGTTGTATTACTAAGTTTCAGGACATTTAATGTATTAATTGTACATTAATAATAAGATTATTGTTGTATTACTAAGTTTCAGGACATTTAATGTATTAATTATACATTAATAATAAGATTATTAAGATTCTTAATTATGATAAATAATTAATAGTATTTTAGTAATAATGCAGTAACATTACATACGATTATTAAAATTATTATTAATTATAATTATGTTGTAAAACATTATTAACAAGAGCAATTGAAGCAAAGCTTCAAGTCCTTACCTTAGTAATGGGAAAGAGGCAATCATACCATCCAGTGACACATGTTAGCAATTAGAGGTGCAACTAATAAGGTATGCATTGTGTCTTAAGAAGAAAATCCCACGCACACCTAGCATCCTTGTGTCAACAGAAAGAATAAACATGCAGTTATTCATGTTCTGGTGCAATTCGAGTTCCATTTCTTGTATTAGTCTTGGCTTGGAAAGAATATACTATTGTTTCAAGTTTTTTGAATTAATTTCGCACTGTAGAACTATTACATGGGATTAGTATCTCATTACCAAACTATAAACATAAATAAAGTTAATCAAATTAGAAAGAAGAGTTTATCACATTATAAAAAAAACTACAGAGAGTTGTATGATGAATCTTTCATCATTATCCTAACCCATAGGCACGATAAACCGACTCTATGCTTTGAACCTTTGGAGGAGACAATACAGAGCCTAACCCATTATCGCTTCCTGAGAGCATACTTAGTGGGTTGGTGAAATGAGATGTGTACCTGTTACACATTTTATCGAACCCAAGTTCACTCAAGGGATACAAAAGAACTCTGTATAGAGGAAAGTCCAACGATTAGAACTATATCCAATGATGTAAGAGAATAAAATAAATGTGCAAAGAAAACATAAATCTTGAGATATTGTCGTGATCTGGAAATGATATGCAGAGGCGTTTATCTCAAACGAAAACTTGGATAGAAACTAACAAATTGATTTGATACCCTGACTAGAAGATTTTTATGCAGAAACTAAGAAACTGCAAAACTACACAGGCTTCGTTCTACTTAAGAAATATATTTTTAAACTAATGTTATTTAATAATTATTTTATAACACTGATTTTAATAATTGTTTTATAATACATATTTTAATAATTTTTTTATAACATCGAGAATTGTTGTGGCAAATAAAAGAGTGTAAAGTATTTATCAGTTCTTACACGTCTCACGTGGGTGGTTGTGATCTACATGCATGAAACCTAACACCTGCCAACTTCTATGAAAATACATACATCAAATAAGTTCATTGCATAGAAATGCACTCTAGAAAGATCGATTGAGGGAGATAGCACTTTACCTTGTACCTTGTGTTGTTGCCCCTCCTCCCGAAAAAGGACGACCAAACTAGTTTAGGGAGAGAGCAGAGAGAGTAAATGACTTGCCCTTTAGCTAATTCAGGGGGAAGATGTACTCGCCAACAGTCTGTTGATTTGGTATGGGAGCCTTCCATTTCCTGCACTTTCATAGTCTAGAGCTTCTTACTATGGATCGTCAATATAGCCCGAGAAAAGTGGAAATGAATAAAAAAAGGCTATTGAAGGGGCAAGAATTGCAGAAGCTTCTAGGATAATTGGAATAGATTTAAACAATGACAGATATGAACAAGGTTTTTTATTTCTCCCATTTCCATTATTGGATAATCTGTGTAGATATGTTGACTGTAGAATTGCCTTTCTAATTTATTGTTTGAATACTTTCTTGTAACCTCAACAAAACCATTGGCGTAACATAATTTATAAACCCTGGAGACTACGATAAGCCCATTCAACATTCAAGAGGTATGTTGAGCTGCCTACAATGATGATATACTATTACTAGATATTTTTGCACCTTGAGAAACTTGGTGTTCTACTCCCCAGGTTGGACAGATTTCCCACACGGATGAAAGCACCAACCTTGAAATGCTCATGTTAACTTGTAGAAATTAATGAGACAGGTTTTGTACAGCATAATATTTAGGGTTAGTGTTAGGTTTAGGTGTCTTGATATGGCTAAGGATCGAAAAAATAAATAAAGGTAATGTGTCGCGAGTTTCTCAAAAGGCCATAGAAGCTATTCGACAACAACACCTAATCTCTTACGTAGGGTTTAGATGTATTCAACACGAAGGCAAATGAATAATTAGTTTCAATTTGCAATATTTGTAGTACAACTGTCAAACAATTACTACCTCAATCTTCAATTGGAAGAAGAATATGTCTTTGAAATATCTGGTATAGATAATGAAACAGATAGATAAGAACAATCACATAAACAAGATGCAATTCTCAAACACAAAATTAGAATTTTGTAATATATGTTGGTAAGAGAAAGATGATTGGGATTGTTCACAAATGTAAGTATTAAATGATATCCGGTTTTGAATTATGATCAAGCATTATTAATTGTGTATTCTAGATAAGTGCCTTCTGAAATTATTATTATGATTTCACGAACATAGAAGAAAGAATAATCCTTTTCTACGTTCAGTTTTGAATGTTATGTGCATAAAATAAATTTGTAGAATTTGATACTAGTTAAAACCATAACTGACGATCTCCTTTTCTCGTAGCAGACAGAAACATTACAAACTGTGCCTTCTTACATAGTACATATAGAAATAACCTTTACAGTTGGAGAAATAAATTCACATATTATTTCAATTTTACACAGAAATTTAGATTTAACTTCCCTTTGTTTCAATCCAGACAAAATTGTCACCTGACGCAGAAAGATTGAGGATTCAGTGACAGAGAAATATCGTGAGAGTTGAGGATTCAACTGCAAAGAAAGAACATGAAAGGAAAGAACGTGAAAGACATCTTCTAGCAACAACAAATTAGACATCTTCTAGCAGCAACAAATTAGCCAAAGGGAAGGACGCATGCAAGCAAAGTAGCTCTTGTGCAGTGAACTCTATATGGGATTCGATCCGACCATGAGAGGGAGTCCAGCCAGAGACTCAATGCCTCAAAATTGCAGGAATACTAGCTATGTAGGGAGTAGATGTCACAACACATGGCTAGCATGCGGATTGCCAGATACAAGCATGCAAATTGTGAGATAACGTGTATACATATTGATATAAGCATGTAAAAAAATTGATCATTTTATGTTTCAAATTAATGCTAAGTTTTAACTTAGCATTAATTCATATGGATTTCAGCGTACTTATTAAATACGTTTCAAGCCTCTCTTTTCCTAAGTTTGAAGAGCCTGGCCTCGATATGAGGCCAAATAAGGCCTCAAACTTAAAACATAGGGTTTAAAAACAAATACAAGTCCTAAAAATGTTGAAACTTTGGCTAAATGCTTCCTTTTATGTGCCATACTAATAGCAGAATAGAAAAACAATTACTAAGAGTCCCTGCCAGCCCGAAGGGCAGGGACTAATAAGATTACCAATTCATTGTATTTCTAACTTATTGATATATTAATTTATTACATTTTTATTCGTCTTATTAGGATATTATTTATTATATATTTAATAATAATACTACCATTACAACTCTTAAGAATATTATACATTAGTACTAATGTACTATTATGACATTATTAATAGGTTCATTAAGATTTTTGACTAATACAATTCATTATTAATTTGTATTATTAATACATTATTAATAAGTTTATTGTTTTAGTTCATTGTCTCATTATGGTCTTATTATTGCATTACCATATTATTAAGGTGTTAATATATTATTTTAACCTATTATTACTTTATTAATTACTCATTAATAACCTTATTCTTCTTTTACATAATTTATTTTTTTCTCTCATTATCTTTTGACTCTATTATCAATTATTAGTCATTTTTTAGCACCAGAGTTCTGGTTAGGTGACGTAATTCAATATTATTTTTCCCACATTTTTTGTATTAATGGATCAAATCCAAATTCCTTACCTTTGATTCGTTGTCTTGATGATGAATCCTGGTATGGATTTGAAACATTATCTAAAAATGACTACTATGGATAATTCTCTATAAGTTTTGAAATCTAAAAAATACACACCACAAAAAACTAAGGTTTTTAAAGATCCATAAATGGTATTTATAGTTATACGGATTTATTTTCAAAGGTATAAGTCAAGAATTTTGTAATGGCATTCTTATTTGCCTTTAGGAATTGTTCAAATATTTTCTTAGTGATCTTGATCTAGTATGAAATTGAATAATGAATTAATGATGTGTGGTGATGATGATCTATGTGCGATATTGATGATTGGTAATATTTTATTTTGTTGCGACACTTTGATGCTTGTGCTAATGACAACACTTGTTTGGTGATTTGTTGCATGGTTGTAATCATTGTTTTTGACGTTGTCACACTTGGAGTTATATAATTTATTATGATGCATGGAGAACTTATTTTGCAATTTTCTTTTTTATTGGAATGGTGGGTATATAAGGTTTGTTCAATCTTCTACAAAATTAAGAATAATATCTCAAATTAGAAAAAGTTCACTAAGTAATGTGGCTACATGTATGCACATTATTCACAAAACGAATTCATATTCCCAATTACTCCAAACTAGTTACGTTTGTGACTGCAAGGTTCATTGATTATGATTTATTAATGCATATAGTTCATGATGGAGTTTAAGATTAGAAGAAGGAACTTGAAGATACATATGATGATTATGATGTAGGTGGTGATGATAGGTTGGATGAAGTACCTAAATAGTGAAAACACTGCCATTGAGTTGGTCATAAGGAGTTGCATTGTTTTGATCTTAACCCGTGCAGTGTTTATGGGAAGACAACCCATTTTTCATAAAGGTGACAAAAGCAAATGAAGTTCATCGAAAATAGGTACATTTTGAATGGTTAGGTACTTGGTGTTGGGATTTGGAATCCAATTTATGGGAATGATCTTATCATCGAGTTCATACACATGTATAAACATGTTTATTACAAGAGATTTATACAATAGATGAATATGGATGTTTTATATTAGGAATTGATTGTTTAAGGCATGACCAGGGCCCAATTGAGGTCGTCTTTTGAGTTAAATATTGAGTCTTTAGACTCCACTCAAAGACTTTATGGTTAGTCTTTTCCATTTTCAGTGGGGGTAGATTGCTGGTGTTAATTTATAGGTCCTGGGATTTCTCAACTTTTAGTTGACAAGGGGCAAGATATTGATGATGGTTGTCAAAATTTAAGTTTCGAAGTCGACTTAGGTCTTTTGAGGATTACACTTTATTCAGGATGATGGGTTAAGGATTTGATGATTTCAACATGGATCACCCACATGGAGTTTTTGTATTGGTCAATTTGAACTTCAAAGGATATTCGTCAAGACAGTGAAACACTTTGCAACTTTTAGGATTTTTAGGTTTTTGAGGGTATTGACATGGAGGATATTTTGAATGATGGTTTTTGAGGATTTTCATGATTTCAAAGATATTTGCATGGATGATATTTTTATGGATGGTTTTCCACTTTGGAATTTGAAGATCCAATCACTTCTTGTGGATTTTTTATTGAGATGGTTGTTTGGCATTTTTTATGGATAGTTTGATTTCAAGATTTGAGGCAGTACCAACAATTCACCTAGTTTACTTTTTGGTCATTTTTTGTAGGATTATGATTCACCCATTTTTGAATCATTCACATATTTTTCATAAATGAGTTTTTATGGATATAGGATTAGGATGCTAATCAAAATTTTACTATCAATGGGAGTATGGCAATGCTTTTACGTGTTAGTTTCTGAGAGCCATTTTGTGAACATCTTTGTTCACTCAATAGTATTTGGACTTTATAGGGGTGGTCTTCAAATCTAGAAAATGGTAGCTACTTCTTTTTCACTTTTTCTTGGCATGTTAGATGTGACGTACCCGGACCACCTATCCAGGCCACCTCAATGCGGAATAACTGTCAATACCAAACTAAGACGTACTTGCTTCCCAGATACCTCTAAATTCGCCTTCTTGGGAAAATTCAATTTTGTGTTACCCATCTCTAATTAATAAAGAAACATGTTACCAACACATGCAATAATCAAGAACATGCTAAACCATACAAGAAATGAATAACATGTTATGCATAACATTAAAAACAAGCATGCACATTATAAACACATATTTCAAAGATAATAAATACACATTGGAATACACATTACACATAAGACATAGAGAGCGCTTATCTTTAAATTAATTGTTCACCAACTGGATGCAGACATCAGACGTTCCACCCAACCATAGACATTGTTGTTCCAAATCTCAACAACAGGTCACCCCTGAGCCAGGGATACAAATCCACAAGGACAGGTCCTAGGTCGACTCTAATACATACAACCAACTATCAAGATCTCATGGTTTTCCCAACCACACAACAATCATATTTTATCATCTATATTCTCCTTCATCCTGCACAACCCAAAGAAATGAACCCCTTTCTCTACAATGAAGTTCCTCAGATTGTTCCACTTTTTTTCCAGTGCTCCAGTGCTACTGGTAAGGAAATATCAATGCTGGAAACTCCAAGGATCCTTAGTTGTGGAAAATTCTATATCAACTTTCATTATGCATGGGCATGGGCATCCATTCCCTCCTAGAATAATCAATAATTACTTACATCCAACAAGAAATGGCTCTTCTCTCCCCATAATTCATTTCTCATGCCCAAACCGAGAGCAAGAATGAATGGGGAACAATGAACAAGGAACAATGAATGGAGAACCAACTCCAAAACAACCCAAAAGAGGGTTTTATATAATTACATGCAATTAATTACAACATGGCATCCCTAAGAAACCCATGTAACCACCTTTCCCAACTAAAACCAAGATGGGTAAATAAAATATAATAATAATATTTAGCCCCTTTATTCCCCTCTCTTGTGGAATCATAGCCCCCTATCTCTGTCCTGGTTTGTCTTATAGCCAATGACGTATTTTATTCTTAAACAAATTCAAAGTATTACACTTTCTAGGCTCTTCGACCTTTCAAATTTATAGGCACTCCAACCCAAACATACCAGTTCACCATCCTAAGTATCATATGTACAAAATACATTATTAATTCAGGCACTCAAAATCGGGGTATTACATTAGATTGTCAAACATTATCAAAATTTGGGATGTGTTGGACTTATAGCCAATGCACTTCTCATCAGGGTTTTCTCTCATTGGTTTTGGGTTTACATTAGTTAACACTTACATGTTAACTGGCTCATTTGTTGTTAAGTGGGATTTCTTGACTTGGTATTCAACATCCACTTTTGGCAGTTTTTCAAATGGATCTTCATTGACACTCATGAGGTTTCAAACCATGATTATTAGGTTGAAGACTTGGAGATGTTACTAGCTTTTGCACTAGTCTTTGTTTCCTAGCACTTGTAAAGACCTATGATTAAAAGGGGGATTTATACCCTTTCGGCTTATAATCCTAAGTGTTTGACCACCTTCATGTATACCTTGAGATATAGTCTTTAACCCAAGTACTTATTTATGTGTTAGGGTTGACTATTATACAATGGTTATTATTGACTATACTATTTATTGTACATTGTTATGTGAATACATTTGGTTCATCCTATGACCTTTTCCACCATCTTATTGTTTTTTATATTATTACATTCTTATTCATTTTTACAGTTTATTTCAACAAAATAGAAGAGTTTTAGACTCACCTTCAACATTGCAAACCCTAGCTTTGTTGTTGCTTCCCTTTCATTTTCCATGGTTGAAAAGCCTGGTAGTAGGGGTTCAATTTCTTTATCCTTTCACAGTGATGTTTGTTTTGTTGGACTTCTAGGTATTTGTTGGCCTCAACTACTATTTTGATGTAGGGATTATGCAGGGATTTTTCGAGGGTCATAACTTTTGATTCAATTATTCGTTTGGGATGAAATTTTACAGGGAGTTGTTTCTCAAAGAGCTCACTGGCGTGTCGATCTGATCCTTTAGATCAAACATCATATCGACACTTTTCCGGGGCCAAATTCCTTCATTTAAGGCCTCAAATTGGGGTTTTAGTGTTTTTATGATAATTTTTAAATTCTTAATTATCAGTTATCTCTTAGTTATAAGGGGTTGAACTTCCATTGTAATAGTTAGGATGGAGAAGGAATACAAGAGATTTATTTTCCATTCTCTTGTGTTTTGCATGGTTTTTAGATCTTGTGAATGAATCTACGTTTATTGGTTACATCAATATTATAAAGGATTGATGCCTCTCATTGCCTTGGATTCCAAAACTTGTCCTTGCCCATTTAAAAATGAAATGTTTTAAGGTTTAGCGATGTGCATTATACAGTAGAAGCACACCAACATGTTTAGCACTATTTAGCATACCACTTAGTATGAAAAAATTGCAAGGGCATGGATACAAAGGTTTTGTATAGTTGTGCACTGGGATACACAGTGCTCCCTACATATGTAAATCATATGATGTGCATCAGGGCATATCACTATATATAATGCACCACTCAACCCAAAAACAAGTTTATATTGACATATTTCCTAATATGCATATTTCATTATGTAGGATTTTATTAATATAAGATAAGGGGAAAATAACTATAGCAATGATCATGAGGGAAACACATCCCAACAAGAGAACAAGGAAAAGGCAATTTACTCAAAGTTATAATATAAAAGTGATATATTTGAATTATTTATGCATTTAAATGATGTGTATTGGTCAACACTTGTCATTTAGTGAAAAACCTTGAAATAAATTGATAAGATCGTTCCCAATCTAAGTGGAAAATAGCATAAAAGCTTTATGGAAATGTCGCAAATGGGGGAATTTGGTGGATCAAAAGGTGATTGACATGAAATTTTCCTTTGAATTTTTTATTAATAATGTACTTATTAATAATAATATATAACAAGTTTAAAACATTGAATTTTGCATATGTTGAATGTTGTATAGGGAACAACAACAAGGGAATAAAAGACCATCTTAAGAGGAAGAAAATTACAAAGGATGACTCTGAATTGGTTCTCAGATCATCTAAAATGGTGTTTGAAGTTAATGATAAGGGGAATTTTTTTATAATAATATGATGATATAATGGAAAGATTGTATATATGTTCTTTTCACTTACAATACAAAAATGTATCCAATGAATTCAAGAACTAGGTTATATTTAAACTACAAATATTTCTAGAGAAATGAGCAATGTGACTTGTGAAACATACAATAGCTACAATAAAAAAAATAAACATACAGAAGTATTATTCTTAAATTTTTAAATGTGTTTTTTATTAAAAAAATATTTGATTTTTATTACTAATTAAAAGTTTATTAAAAAATTAAGATGTTTCATTTACATACCTGCAAAAATATTAAATAACACGAGGAAATTCACCACTAAAATATATCATGCATTATATTCATTTGTACACCTTGATGCATTTCATACATGCTTACGCGCTGGAAAATTTAAATTTTTATTAGGAATAGGTGTATGTTAAGATTTTTATGCATCGATGAACCTTAATCATTGTTATGCAGTGGTGCATTCTATTTAAATAAACACATCACTACATCTTCAATATATTAACATCGATATGCAAAATAATATAATGCATATTGATGCACGATACATGTATGAATGCACTAGTTCTAATAACTATAATAAGCACACTAGAGCTCCTATGCACAACATCAACATCATCACTATCATTGTTACCATTACCAAGATTTTGTGGCATGTAGGGATATATACAGAGTGGTGCTTTATAATATGTAATATGCACTAGTGCATATTAAATAGTGGTGTGTCGATACATTGTATTGTAAAAAATGCACCGGTGTAAAAAGTGCACTAGTGAAAAAACCTTGGGCTTAAAACCTCCAATCACCTATAATTTTTAGTCATAATAAATATCCACTAAAATCTATGCAAAAACTTCACTTTTGTTTATAATTTTACCTCATCTTATAATACAAAATCTATTATTTAGTATTTTATGTGACATCTCTCCTTTTAAAAAGCACAATGTTTAAACATTCTACTTTTTAATCTTTTCGACCATGTTTTTTCGATTAGTTTCGTCCAAAATCTGGTAAAAAATTTAGAAGAATTGTTGGAATTGCATATATCAGTTGTTGAGATTGCACAATATAGGTGTAATGGTAGTTTTTTAAGGCGCTAAATCCATCTAAGCATTCAAAAATGCAATTTGAATAATGGAAAATTGCAATTTTATAAATAATTACTTAGTCAGATTCCAATGATAATTGCTAAAAAAATCCAAAAAATAAAATATTTAAACTTATCCTTTAAGAAGTAAGCAACACAAACCATCCCGATCCACCCATTCGACTAATGGGCACTTTTTCAGAACTCATTTGACAACCCTCGAAGCCATATACATACGTTCAAACTTCAATGTCCTTTCTCCACCAACAAAAAAAGTTTTAATTTATATTTTAATTATGTCAATGTTGATGAGATTATGATAAAAAAATGGTGATAAGTTCAACATGTTATTTTCGTCCAAATCCATTTGTCGCTCTTTAGGAAACTATATATCAACCGATTATCAATGGCGTAGTCTAAACATTCTATGCTTTTTACTTTCGTCGACCACTATCACCGAAATCCGATAAATCAATTATTGGCAAAATCACAATTTTACATTATTTAAATCATGTTTTTGAATGCATAAATCTATTCAACACCCTCAAAATCCCTGAACACCCAAAATATGTAATCTCAACCACTGACATCTGTAATTCCATCCATCTTTCTAAATTTATGGTTAGCTTTTCGACAAAACTCACTAGGAAAAAGTGCCCAGGAAAAAGTAAAAACATAGAACATTTAAACTATGTCCTTATCAACGATCACTCTCTTGATGACCCAAATATCAATGGTAGTAGATCGTTTTATGGAATACTACTAAAATTTAAGCTTTTTACCTTTTAATTAACTTTATATAAATTGTATTCTTCTCGAATAAGAAATTAAAAATAAAATAAATTATTATTTTAGAAAATATTTTTTATTATTTTAAAACATAAAATATTTATACATTTCAAGTTTCTGATGACTAATGCTACTAGAACTACCATCACTCCATCCTTGGATCTTAAAATTCCTTCCTATCACATCATCCTTAGATTGAATATTGATTGACCAAATATTTTATAATGCACCCTTGCCTTATTATGGAACTTCAAATGGCTGCAAACTTGTAATAAAACTAAATATGTATTTAACTTTAAAATTTTAATTTACCAATTAAAAGGTTACATTTAATTGCATGTTTAATATAGTTTGAAAATGTACTATTTATTATTAAACTGAGTGTGTCATTATTTTTATTGGAATTCTCATTCATAAATATAAATGTGTTTTATAATTTATAATCTTAAAATTAAAATATTATGTCTTGTTATATTTTTTTCATAAATATTGGTCTTTTCTATATTAAGAATATAGCTATGACTAAGTATATACAAGCATAAGACAATTAATATAAAAGAAAAGAGAATTCTTAAGATTCTTTCAAACTCTAGTGAAATCCACTTGTTGCTTAAGAGAGATTGGCATAAAGATGTAAAATTTTGGATAAATCAATGGAAAATAGAGAAGAAGTTCACTTTGCAAAATATTGACACTATTAAAGATACTATTAGATCTAAATTTAAGGAAAAATTGTGGCGTGATAAAGAATTAGAGGATAAGAGACAATTAAGATACTATAAAAAGGTCATCAACCCTAATCTAGAAGATCAAACATATCTTTCTGTTATAACTAGTGTAAGGATGAAAATCAACATTGTTAAAATAAAAACAAATTCTTGCAAGCACCATAATGAAATAGGGCTTTGGACAATTTCTAATACGTCGTGGAATGAAAGAATTTGTCATCTTTGTGACACTAAGAAGGTGGAGGATGGAAAACACTTTCTCTTATAATATCCTACATATGTCCACAATAGATCTCAATTTCCAAATACTTGCAACAATACTAACATTCCTAAAACTCATCAAAACTATGGAGATTTAGGAAAGTTTTTCTCCAATCTTTTCAAATATAGGAACAAAATTCTAAAGAAAATAAATTAATTCTTACCATTTTTTTCCCTTAAGGTCTTAGAGGATGCTAATAATCACCATCATCATCATCAATAACAAGAATACAACAAATTCAAATCACATCTTAGTGAGATTGTTGATAATCATGTTGTTAATTGTCACCTAAGACAAGCAAGGTTTATAATACAAATAAATTGAAACAAACTAAATATTATTCATAATTTCATTTTTATATATAAATATGGTCAAAATAAAAATACCAAGGTAATTATGCTTTTCATAAGCGAGGAGTTCCTAAATCGTAATTAAGTTATGGCACTATGTATGTCTTATATTATTAAGGGTAGGGTATGTTAAAAGAAAATAATGCTCATCCTCAACCTCCTTTGTATCACAAATTTTACAAATTATTTCATCCTAAGGTGTTTTTGGGTTAGTCTAGTGATTGATATCACTATAGAGGTCATGAGCATTGATGTTGATCTTGGTGATATTCATTTTGTATCTTAAGTTTACAACATTGGAAAAATAGTTTTGATCAACCACATTAAGATTGATAAGATTAACTCTGTAGTATTTCAACTTCCTCTTGATAATGATGGCATTGTCATTCCATGTCTTATCTTTAAAATTCATCATGATATAAGATTTAATATTGCCAATGTTATTATTTTATTATTTTCTTTTAGATCAAATAGTTAATCCAAGCCTCAAAATCTATGGCCCAACCTCTTTTGAGCATGTGGTGGCTACTACTCNTGTCTTATCTTTAAAATTCATCATGATATAAGATTTAATATTGCCAATGTTATTATTTTATTATTTTCTTTTAGATCAAATAGTTAATCCAAGCCTCAAAATCTATGGCCCAACCTCTTTTGAGCATGTGGTGGCTACTACTCATACCAGAAGAAAACAATAATAGTGAACCTACCCTTACTCATGTTGAACAATTTATGTTTATATTCTAAATTTCTAATCATGACTTTTAAACTTAACCAAGGTACATCCAACTTCATCATGAAAATACGACAAGGACTTTTACATTTGGTTTTAAAGCTATAAGTTATAAAATGTTTTTGGATTTGCTCAATTTTATTTCAAATCTTAAAAAACATTATTGGAACTCTTCGATTCGAAGAAATTTAACTTTGAAAACCCCACAAAACAAAAAAAAATCATTCATATACATATCCATAAGAGAAGAGGGGAAAAAATGACTTCGAAATAATTATTGAGTACCCCACCTTCATGACTTTGAATAATTGTTAAGTACCCCCACCTTCTTCTCCTTATAACTAAGTCTTTATTTCATAATAAGAAAGATGCTATTATGAGCCTCTTTCTTAAGGGATTTAAATAGATCTTATTATGGATAACCTACCCAACAAAAAAATCAGCAATGTGCATATCCAAAAGTATGGATGGATGGCTTGAGAATAATTGCTAAGAACAAACACCACCTCCTTCTTCTTATAGCAATGTCTTTACACATTTTGATAAGTAATGAACATAAGTTATTTTATGATCATTMTTAATATGTGTTTAAGAGTGAAGTACAAAACCAACTCARAGTTTCTTTGGGGCAGTTTGGACAAAGACAAAAGTAATTGCATGATGATTGGAAAATAGTAGAATCTTTGGGGCAGTTTGGACAAAGACAAAAGTAATTGGATGATGATTGGGAAATAGTAGAAAAGTTGGTATAGAAGTTTGGAATTTCCAATCATTTCAGGATGCATAATAAATATCAATCCAGTTGGTGTAGTTGCTCCAATAAAATTTAGGAAAGAATTTATGGTATGGTTGCAACAACCATACAATGCATTTCATTCTTTACGTCATCCTTCGATTTTTATTTTTATTTTTTTTAATTATAAGTACTTGGGCTTTTAAAAGATTCTTCAAATATTACCTTTAATTTCTCGATTGAGTGTTGGGTTGTCTTTAATGGATGGAAGGATTACAATAATCAAATAAAGTTTATTGGAGAATATTTTTAAGTCTTCTAATAGCCTAAGAAATTATGAAGCAAAATCTTTGAAAATCTATAATATTTTTTTATCTCTTCTGCCCTAAAGAGGCACGGACATGACGCTCGTTGATTTCTTAGTGCTAGCGGGTTTGAAATTATTTGATAAAGTTGGACTATACAATCTTACGAGTTAGGACAAAATTATTTGATAATTTTCACTTATACTTTGATTGATTTGATAGCATAGTTAATAATGTATTTCAATAATATATATATATATGAAAAAGATATATTCATTGTTTCAAACGTTCATAATAGAATTGCCTACGGGATATTTTCATTATAATATTTTGAAATCATGTAACGACTAAAACGAAGAAGTTTCAATAGAAGGGTGGGATACTTTCCACAAAATTGCACTATTATATAAATATTTTAGTTAAAATCATCAACGTAACGGTTCAAGTATAGATGGAATTGGAATTTATAAGAATAAATATCGATTATATTAAAAATATTGTACAAGATAAATTTAAGGAGAATCTATGATGTGATAATGAATTAGAGGATAAAAGAAAATTAAGATACTATAAGGAGGTGGTTAACCCTAATCTTGAAGATCAAAAGTATTTCTCTTTTTCAACTAGTATAAAGAAGAGAATTAATATTGCTAAAATAAGAACTAATTCTCATGAGCTGCATAGTGAAACTAGATGTTGGGCAATCTCCAAAACACCATGGTAGGAAAGAATTTGTCACATTTGTGACACCAAGAGGGTTGAAAATGAAAAACACTTTCTCCTAGAGTGCCCTATGTATGCCCAAATTAGATCTCAATTTCAAAATATTTGACACAATACCCACCTTCCTAACCTTCCAAGTCATCAAAACTTTAGTGATCTTGGAACACTTCTCTTAATGCTTTTTAAGCATAGAAATAACATTTTAAAGAAATCCAAGTAATCTCTTACTTTTCTTAAGGTCTGATAGACCAATTTTGATTTAAGTGAATGTTAACCACCGCCACCATCATGAATATTCCTTTGAAATTTGTATATATTTCCATGAATTAAAAAAACAATTACATAATATATATATATATATATATATATCAATTTTTTTTTAATATAATATCCAATAATAAATAAAACATTTTTTTTTTTATATAATATCCTTATAAAACCTTAATTTTATTTTTTCCTCTAACTCTTTATGACACCACGTTTTCTCCTTAAATTTTGATTTGACGTTTTTTTTAATAGTATCTTTATTATGTAAAATGGTGTCTTCCATTATTCCCCAATAGTTTAGCGAAGACCAAGCATCTTTATGCCATCCTCGCTTTAGTTGATGGTGGTTGACTCGATTTTGAAGCAGTTTTAGGAAGCCTCTTGTCTTCCATGTTGTTTAACTTGTTCTTATACATTAGGTATCTAGTCATAGCCATGCTCTCAATGGGGGAGAGGCTTGTTTCTAAGAGGAGGATGGGATAGGGCGCATTTCCTTTAATTTTGAGATTATAGGTTATAAAATTCTTTTGTATTTTCTCTATCTTTCTCCAAGATGCACGAGAGATACTACAACCCCAGATTTCACATCCATAAAAAATAATATGTGTAACAAGAGTATCAAAGAGGAGTTTCTTCTTATCCCAACTCCAAACATCAGTTGATTTACAATTGTTTTCAAGCCCATAATAAACTTTCCATCCCCCAATAATCCTTTTCTTAATGCTATAATTCCAATTGAGCTTGTGGTGAATATCAATTCCAAGATATTTGTATGAAGTCACTTCCTCCAATTTGTTGTTGTCATATACGAAGGTATCATAAGGTATCTTATTGGATTTAATAATCATGACCTTAGTCTTATCAGTATTAATAGTCATACCCATATTGGAGCAAAAATCCTTGAGGATTCTTAGTTGGTTTTCAAGATCACGGGGACTCCTTGCCATAAGAACGATATCATCAGCATAAAGAAGAATATTGATGACTATACCAGTGAGAGTAGGGCCAACACAA
>SNQJ01S0054620.1:4887-30940 GCA_010110895.2 Picea sitchensis
AGAGGTATTAACCTCCACTTGTAACCTTTGATGAGATTAGAATATTCCAGGAAGCAAGAAGAACCCTAAAAGACTTGGACATAACCCTAGAAGTAAAGTCGGCTAAAGAGAATATTTTATATTGAGTCTTTAGCCTCCAGAAAGAGAATTTGGCCCAGATATCTTGGAGAGAGCAGTATAAATATAAGGCACCAGAGCTCATTTGGAACACATAAGTCGCAACTGCAGAAATCCAGTAGTGCACAAGTCTGGGGAGCAACTGCAACTGCAGTTATTGCAACCTATAATTTCGGTCTTTCTGGGTTGTGCTTTCTGATCAGTCTTGGTTATCTTTTCTTGGTGCATTAGCCTTGGTTGGCTATTGATTTTCTACCAAAATTCTTCTCTCTGTCAAGGTCAAGGTGCTCGGGGGTGGCATTCGTGCCTATGGTTGGGTGACAATATTGCTATATTGTCTATGGTTTGTTGGACATATTGTCATTGATGTCAATATCTGATGTATTTACGTTATAATGATGAGTTGGTATGAACAAAGAGATGAAAATCCACGTACAAGAGGACTAACAAATTAAGAGCTCATGAGGCTTAGCGACCGAAGATCAGAAGCCCAGAAGAGATGACACACATGAAGCTCAGAAGGGAAAGCACAATGAAAAAACATGATCGAGATCAAAATCCCCACAGGACAAACCAGGACCATTGGATCAATTTGAGTGGAAGGGCAGAGTAATTCATGGACCATAGATCATGGAAGTGACATACGCATGGTCAGCCCGACATTGATCACTTCGAGTAAAATCGACCGAAGGAAATGTGCATGAAGGAATTTTAGCTGAAGCCAAAGTTTCGAAGTAAACATGAGCCATCCGATCGTAGGTAAATTTTTGGGAAAAAGAAGAGTTTTTGGATTTAAACTAAGGCAAAGTAGCATCGCAGATAGATCGAGTCGTCGATCTAAAATCACGATCAACGAACAACATTCATTTCAGGTTAAAAGTTGTGAGGAGGTTACACTTCGGTTAATCTCACTTCGGGTAAAATGAGAAGTAAAAAAGACAAAGTTAACCGAAGTTCCGAAGTCATGAACTTCCGTCAACCATCGGATCAGAGGAAGAGCAGTGAAATCCTGTCAACCGTTGATCTATTCAAAGCACACCAAGGATCATAATAGTGGTCAACTTCGACACTGACCACTTCAACGAAAAAGGATTCAGAACATACGAGTTCACCCGGAGTTCGAAGTTCCAAAGTCACTCTCAAACGTCGATCTGAGATACATTTAGGGAGTTAGGACAACCGTTAGATCCAGGAGAAAAACATGTGCCACATGAGGAGATCCACGTCAACAAGGACACATGGCACAATCAGATGATGACAAGTGTCAAAGTGTAGTTGTCATTTTAAACTACGTAAGTCACAAATTAGGGTGACACATGGCAAATGGAATTAGGGTCCATGCCATCTTGAGTGATGTCATTAAGACACGTCACTCCAGGTTTACAATCTCCAGGGATGTTCAACTTCTCCTACTAGACAAATGCTCGAAGCACCGAAGTTCCGAAATCATGAACCAACGCTGGTCATAGATATGAGATCCTCTAAGATGAATCATGACTGTTAGATCAAGCGCAATGGAAGGATAACATAAGGTGTACTAAACAACTGACAACAAGCGGTCACCACAGTGTAATGACTTATTCGGTAGGTAAACCTTCGGGGGGATTGAACTACTTCATAGTTCAAGTAGCCTGAAGTCCTGGAGAGCCGAAGCTTTGAAGTAAGATCTGACAATTCGTCGAGAAGGAAGATTCACAGGTGAGATCCTAAAAGGCGCACAATGAGAAGGCCATTAACTAAGTGGCTTGTTGAGGTTGCATGGACCGTCCACTCAACCACAGATTAAGACATAACCGTCTGATATACGAGTATATAGATAATACGTACTTCGACGAAATGTACTTCGGAAGGTTGAAAGATTACAGAGGTTGGAAGTTCCGAAGGATGAAGTTCCGAAATAACGATGGTCGTCCATATCAACCTTTGATTAATTCATAGCCATTGGATAAAGTAGTGGAAGGTTAGTGTATGGATTGAAGCTAAACCATTGATTTGGTTCCAAGACTCATTCTAACCATTGGATCCATCCGTGTGAGAGGTAACCACTTTAGGAAGTTCAAACTTCGGAAGATTGGATGATTCTAAGAGAGAAATTGCCCGAAGGCTGAAGTCCGGAGGACTAGGTTCTAGCCCCCGGTCACAGGTTACGAACATATAATTCGTGAGGCGCTGAGAACATTTCTTAAATTAATAAGCTCATGGTTTTGTGCATATGGTCATATGTAAATGGTTTGAAGGAAGTGCCTCTGCAAAATTCGATTTCTACAATATTTGTAGAAGCAAGGGATCGAGTTAAAAGATGAAATTGATCCATATCTATGATCAATTTATGAAAAGCCTTCATGGTAAGGTTTGAATAATAACAAAGATTATGGTTAAGTTAAATGAAGAGGTGCGATGGTCCAAACGAAAGGACACAATGTTTCATAGCTCACACCAATTGGAAGAATATATAAACGAGAAAGTTTGGTGAGAAGAAAGTGTCTCTGCAACCTGAAAGAAGAATATCAAAACAGAAGCAGAGTCCAAGAAGAAGAACTATTGGTTCTAGGGCGCCTATCAATGTCTTATTGAATATCAAGAACAGAAGGAGACAGAGCAATAGTTATGCAATCCAGTGTGTGACATAGAAGACCTTTATTGGACTACAACATATACATTGAAGATTAAATGATAGAATCTAGAGAGCATGAGATGAAGTTTGACTGCAGATAACCAGAAGACCATACAAGGAGAGGTTGCAACAGACAAGTAGAAAGTGCAGCAGTTAATGATTCTAAGAAGACTTGAAGAATTGATAGTATCTCCGTGTGTTTATGAACGCCTTGAACATAGTACAGTAAGAGAGTTATATGTGTTATAACCTGCATAAAGGGAGGAAGGGTGGAGCAAGGGAAAACAAGTCAAAGTCAAAAAGTCAAATCTGATAGGACTTGTGTTAATGACCGCATGAATCAAATTCAATATGAAGAGCAGCAGAGATTGAATTGCATTGTGAAATCAGTTGGATGTTAGCAACAAATTCACATATCGACAATAAATTTAAAAAAGGTGGTAGGGTGGTGCTAGGGCAGGCTACAAGCCTATAGGGGGTCGTAGCCTCCTTCCAGTTGTAGATGGTAAATAGGGTGTCGAAGCATCCTTTTAGTGGTAGCTGATAAACTAGGGGGTCGTAGCCTCCTTCTAGTTGCAGCTGGTAAATAGGGTGTCAAAGCATCCTTTCAGTGGTAGCTGATAAACCAGGGGGTCATAGCCTCCTTCTAGTTGTAGCTGGTAAATGGGGTGTGGAAGCATCCCTTCAGTTGTAGCTGAAGAAACTTAGGGACAATCTCTCCATCAAGTTGTAGCTTGAAAACATTTTTGTAAAAGAACAATTTATTAATGATAAAAGAGTTGGTGGTTTTCCCTGTTGGGTTCCACGATAAAATATTGTGTTCATAAGGGTTTGTTGTTCATCATATATTTCTTAATTGAATAATTAACGCATGTGCTTAATATTGATGGAATTAATAAGAAAAAAATAGGCAATACTGATTCACCCCCCCCTCTCAGTATTGTTGGATATTCCATCATGGTTAAACGAGCACACCCACTTTTCTAACATTATTTACTCTGCAACTATTGGATGATAATGCTACACTGATATAACACTTTCATTTAGTGGTTAAAAAGGATTAAATTTCTCTATTATTGGTTCACCTCCCCTCTCAGTAATCCAACAAGGTGATAGTGATAGACACTTCCAATTGTTACACAAGAAGGGGATCTTGTGGAGGGATTTGCTCAAGTAAAAATCCTATGATAACATACCCTATATTTTTTCTNTCTCTATTATTGGTTCACCTCCCCTCTCAGTAATCCAACAAGGTGATAGTGATAGACACTTCCAATTGTTACACAAGAAGGGGATCTTGTGGAGGGATTTGCTCAAGTAAAAATCCTATGATAACATACCCTATATTTTTTCTTCTGATGTGGACCATCATATGGGCAAATTATGCGCTTCATTCTAACATGATGAACCAAAAGTGTGGTTGTGCTGGTGCTCTTGTATTCTATTTCACCATGCTTAAATTCTCTATGTATTGGTGGGGGGCCTATGTAGTATCCCTAGATCCCTTTGTGGTCGGTCATGGTCCATCCTTTTAGTCTCCATTTAAAGATAGGCTTTTCTTCTATGGTTCTTACCGACTGCTTCTTGATTTTGGTAACTCTTCATCATGTCCATCATTCATGATCTAGGTTGGTATGCAACCATCTTGGGATGGATCTACTAGGACACATGATCTAAGGGAGCTACTAGTCTCTATTACCCTTTTGTATATGATGTAAAAGTGTTGCTCTTTGTAAAGGTTGCCACACCTATGTATATCACACTTATTTTATTCCTAAGCATGAATCCTTATCTTATGTTTTCATCCCACTTTGGCCATCTACTATCAAAGATGATTATGCAAATGTTCCCTCAATTTTAGATTTATCGAAGTAATCTCATCATTCTCGAGGTGGTACACGTATCCCAATGCAATGGTAACATCCTTTGAGGCACATTTGGGCTATTATTGCATACATGGACATCCTCTAGAGATGCCATGTTGAAGATTCCAGAGATCCCTCCTATTTCATCACTTTTGGAGATGTTCCTTGCATGATTTGAGGGTTGACCCACATGTGCGGGCTTTACGATAGCCATGGGGGTGTTTTTAGAGTTTATTTGACTTGCAGGGGCACTTTACTTGCATTGTGCAGGATCTTTGATTGATATGAGGGTTTGTTCATGCATTGGAGGTACCTTTTGAGCATTCCTTGAGAACATTTGAGGGAGTTGTCCACCTTTGAGGTCCTTTCTCCACCTTTTCATGACGTTGTTCCACTAGGAGGAGCTAGATGTTGGTACCTTGCTTGCATGGGATGCTAATACATCATGTTTTGAGGCCTTCTCATCACCTTTTTCTTGGAATGTTGGGATAAAAGATAAATTCACCCCCTTCTTTGTGGGACGTCCCTCCTCTCACAAGGGTTTTATGTACATGTGGCATCATTTGATTATGTTTTGAATTAGTCTCCTTTGTGTGGATGACAAGTCCTCTTTGTTAGTTTCCTAGGCTAATTTTAGGGGGAGATAATTAATAAAGAATGAGAAGGATGTAGAGGCCTCCTCTATAAATAAAGGCTCTCCTCTCATTCCAAATTGTTGTGAATTGTTGGATATCATTTGTGACTACAATTAATAGAAGATATATTTTTTGAGGATTTGGTGTCAATTATTGGAGCTCTCCCTTTCTTGGTTATTCAATAGGTCTATTAGCTTTCAGATCAATCAGTTTGAAGGGTTACTATACCACTTGGAGATGAGCCATTTTAGGGTTTATTTCTTCCTTCTTCTCTTGTTAGCTTGGGTAAGTGCTTAATTCATTGCTTTGTTTTCCCTCTTGGTTCCTTGGCAAAGGTTTTAAGTATTTTATTCAAGTTATAATTGATCTTGTTGGTGAAGGTTTTTCCTTTGAGGAATCCCTTCTTATAGGGCCTTGGTCCTCTTAGCTTATCTTGATTAGGTTAGAGATTATTCTACCATTAGGGTTCTAATCTCTTACCCCAATTCTAAAGATAGAAGTGACCAATTTTTAGAGAGACATACTTCTTGACTCCATAAACCTTAATTGGATAAAAAAGACACTAGTCCCATATCCAACAACCAACAAAAAACCCCTAAAAATCATATTTTTTTTACTTTTTTGTTGTTTAAAGGAAATTTAATGGTGAAAATCAAATAAAATATTTAGTTTAGATTTCTTTCATTGTATAGTGTAAAGTTAACGGATTATTTCATTTCTTAGACAAATTTGTCCCAAGGTTTATGCTTAATTGTTGATCTCTAACCCTACGGAGACAAATTGACCCTATTGGATTTAGCTTTAACCTGTTATCTAACTTTGTGTGGGTATTAGAGATATAAGACTTCCCCATGTAATAGAGTCACCTTAGTGACTTTAGGTTAAAAGATTAGGGTTTTCGTCTCTCAATCTCTTTATAAAAGTGATGACCCTCATTGTAATATTGTACTGTTTATATAATATTGTTCAGTGTTTATGGAGATCATGTTTTCAGTATCATAACCCTACATATAGTTTCTTCGATTCTCTCTTAATATAGTATTAGAGCGGGAAGGTCTAGAGTTTGAGCTTAGTTGATTATTAAGTTTAAAAAAACCTGAGATCTGTGCTGTGCGCGGGCTGAGACCACAATGGACCTAAATCCGACCATTCTTGTGGAGGAAAAGCTCGGGATGTGAGACTGAAGGTTCTTCGAACCTTGGCCAACATGGACTACTCGTACGATCTCACGCATGAGGAGCTGTGCACCAAGATATTTCTCTACTCCGTGCTCATCGTGAGGAGCGACAATCTTCATTTCTGGGTGGCCGAATACGAAAGCAACAATCATGGCATCTAATATAAGGTAGCCACCAATTCAAAGGGAGACTACCTCGAGGCTTAGAATCATAAGGGGAGCTACACGAAGTTGAGCTGCTAGAAGGGAATCTGTATGATCCTTTGAACGAAATATAGCTCTTAAATTGCTCTCTAATCTCATCGTAACTGTGCTAGAAAGACTCTATGCGGGAAATCTGTAGGCCATTGCTATTGTGAAAAAATATCGGCCATCATTGAAGTTTTGTCCCTGAGCGAGTTGGAGGAAGGGTTTAAGGTGAAACTCAAATACGCTAGGGAGATCGATCTCGGTTAGAAGTGAATTGTTGTTTTTTATTTCAAGTAGTTGTCGTATGAGAATTTGATAATCTACCATGGCTTCTAATAACTCATCCATCGAGGGATGTTATAAAGGAATCAAGACGAATCACAGGTGTAGAAAAAAGGCAAGAGGAACATGATTTGTCATCCATTCATAGAGAAAACCGTTGTGCAAATTGGAGAAAAATTCGAAGATCCACCCACACAATAGAGGAAATAGAATGTCTTTATTTTAAGAAGCTGGGTCATACATCTTGGAATTGTAGACAATGAACCAATGACGTTCTTAATGGAAAGGTGAAATATAGACAACATATAGCGAGTGTAACCATGATTGAAGGTCCATAGTATGCTGCCACTGGTGAAGAATCTATTGAAGAAAAGTGGTTTTAAACATTTTAGATAGCCCTCACTTTGAAGATAGGAAGGGATCAATTAACAATTCAAAATTGATTGTTACTAGTTAGTTAAGAAGTTGTGGATATAGGGAAAGATCCCTCATTAGTTTGAGAGAAATGCATGTGGATTACAATCTACTAGTGAGGTTATGCGATTTATGTGTTTTACATTCAATATATGTATTTGATTTTAGTTTTTTTATCTTTCAACACTGTACGCCTTATGGGGGGTATTAGAGATATAAGGCTTACCCATCTACTAAAGTCACTAAAATAAAGTCACCTTAGTGAATTTAGGTTAAAAGATTAGGGTTTTCATCTTTTAGAGTTTTTGTCTCCTAGGGTTAGGGTTTTAGTCTCTCAAGCTCTTTATAAGAGCGAGGACCCTCATTGTAATATTGTATCATTTAATAATAATGTCGTTCAATGTTTATGGAGATCATGTTTTCGGTATTGTAACCCTACCTAGGGTTTCTTTGGTTTCTTCAATTCTCTTAATAGTGGGATGATTTAAGGTGTTTCTCAAATTTGGAAATTAAATTGAAACAATAAAAACCAAGTTTGGTGAAACCCTAAGGCTAGGTTTTGGTGCTTCAAGGTGTCTTCTTACTCATATCTAGCCTCTATTTCATTTCTAGATTGTTTACCAACCTTATCTTACATACCTAGAGGTGACTTTGGTCTCTAATATGTTTATAATTGTATATCATTTACTTCGAGGTATTTTTGGTGAATTTCAAGTGCTAACTTGTGAAAATCTAGGGGGATTCACCATCTAATTTGCAAGTTATTGTTTGATTAATGAATATACATCTTTAGAACTTGTCTCTAACACTTGTTTGTCTTTTATTGTATAGAATATCTATTGCCCAAGTGGAAAAATCTAAGACGTCTTGCTCTTTTGTGCTTAATCTCTCTCTTGGATGGTGTTTTCATAATCTAAATATGATTTTTTTGCATTTTTATCCATAAATCAGACTAAGAAGTGAAATGAGAGCCATACGATTGTCCTCTCTTATCATATAATGAAATGGTAAACACTAGCTCACATTTCACCTTTGATTTATGCTAAATGTATTCACTCTTTGTTTTGACTCAACTTGTCTTTACGACAATTATGAATCATCATAAGACTGGTATTTCTGTTGATTGCATGAGGCTAGTCATTTATTGGGTTGAAGACATGGCCATAGATGTCCCTAATCTATTGTCTAAAAAATTACATTATTCCCTTGAAGAAAGTTAAAAAAGAAGATTAAGTTCAGTTTCTTGTTCACACTGCAAAAAATTATTGATTTATATCGACCCAGTGACCAAACAAGCCATCTTAAAACTTACATTAGGAGATCAAAAACAAAGAAAACCATTGAGGAAGTACCTGAACATATTGCAGTTGATAGTGTGGAAATCAATTTTGATACAATGTCCCAAGATGAAGTTAATGCTATCAGAGCTTTAAGAGACCTACTTGAATCTATGAATGAAGTTGATGAGCACAGAGGTATAGATAATTATATGGAAACAAACAATGATGATTTTTGTGTTACTTTATAAAGTACAAATGATAGAATTCCTCCTAAAATGACACTAATTGAGTATAATGTCCTTGTTATGGGCGCTGATTCTACCTCTTCAAGTTCAAATGTGAATAGTATACATTTTTTATAACATATTCATTTTCTTAGTATTTGATAGAATGATGCAATACAAACTAGTTGTAATGGAGGATTCGTCCTCCCTATACAATTGGAAGAAAAAGTTCAAACTAAAGCAAGGGGATAATATTGAATGATTGAAGAACATTGCAAGTCCGCAAACAACATTTGTGAAGCAAATAGAAGAATCAAGCAACACAAAAAGGGAAAAGATCGTATTATTGATGGATTACAAAGTGAGGTACCCAAAATTACAAATGAATGTAAGAGGGAGATTGATAATACTAAGGCAATGTTCGAAATGTCATTGCCTAGATATGAAAACACTATTTCAAATCTTCAAGAAGAATTGAAAAGAAGACTGGATGTTTTGAATATACCTCCATTGCAAACTGCAAGCAATCTAGTTGTGGATGAATTAAAAAAGAGTTTGAAGGAGAAATAGACATATATTGAAATTTTAAAGGTCGAATTTTAAAAAAAAAGTGATAGAGGAATGTGAGAAGTATAGTTTTTTTTTTTAAGTTTTCTTTTATATTTATATTTATATTTTTTTAACTTAAAAAATAAAAATTTCTAATTGTTTTATTTTTCGTAGTTTTTTTAGTTTTCATTTTTTCTTTAAAAAGAAATAAATTTTGGTTATAGTTTTTCTTTAAAAAATAGCCTTTTTTGTTTTACTTAAAAAAAAAATAAAACTCGTTTTGTTTTTTAATTTCTTTATTATAAAAATAAATTTTAAGCAGTGATTTATGAGCCAATTTTCAGTGGTTTATCGATGATGGTAGTTGTTGTTGATGCCACCGTTTCAATTAAGTTATAATTTTAACTCCAAAAAAAAACTTGGTGCTACTGGTAGTATCCGTTTTTGTAACGACCCCTCCGTTACGACAACAATTAGTGATGTAAAAATAGGTAATTTTCTTTTTTTGAAACAATCGTTAGTACAAGTAACATGCGTCTCAACATAAATTAATAACTACTCAATCAATTTCATCACATTCAACAGAAAGAAACATCACTATTATTCAATCAACCATATCTCAAAATGATAACATAAGGAAACTACCCACCCAACCTATCCTGCATGGTTAAGACCTCCAAGACACATAAACAACACTCAAGTCTAGGATTCATCTGATTGATTTTGACCATTTAAGGTCTCAGGACTGGTGACTGTTCTAAGGAACAAGGAGGTGTCTAATTTCCATAGCCCAACATAAACCACAATCCAAACTAGATCATCAATCAGACTCATCTAATCATCAATTATTCATGGCGCAACATTATATTCTACTATACTTATTTTTTTTGGCAACAAAGAGCGTAAATGAGTAGAAGGATATTTCTTAAAGATTAATAAAGCAAATGAGCATAAATACAATCTTAGCCTCATGTGGCTCAATTAAGCACCTTCATATTAGGGAATAAATTCTAAGGATATGTAAGAAATTTGAAGGCTAAAACTACATATTCAATTATAAGAACCACAAGAAGATCAATCTTCTTAAGCAATACATTAAATAAAATGCTACTCTTCATTATGTATCAATTTTTATAAAGGAAATAAAAATCAACATAAGACAATTAATAAGAAGTTGACTGCTTACACATCCATTTGAAAGAACTAAGATGATCAATCATAAAAAACAATATGGACAGATTCCAAGGTTACCTTACATTCCCATTGCAAAGAAACTATAAGAAGTTCGGCCCATAATTAAGAATCGGATAAGACATTTTACATGCTATCTTGCATATCCGTATATAAGGATAATTAAAGAAGATCAAGTTTTATTTAACCATAAACTAAAGAACACGAGATGATTCATAAATCCATTTTAAAGGAACTAAAGGAAGACCACTTCCTATTCAACCGTAATTAAGAATGCAATTACTATCTCAAAATTCATTAAGAAGTTAAGAGAAGACCAATCTTATGTTTAACAATTAATAGATAATTAGATGCCAAATTACATCTCCAAGTAAAGAAACAAAAGAAGGAGTTCCAGAATTTATTCCAACCCCTGAACTGGTGTGCATAACAATTCGACATTCAATCCAGACCTTAATCCGACCATCAATATAGCACTAAATTTAGATAACTTAAATTAAACTCCACATGCAATGAGTAGAGGATTTGAAAGTGACAGGATTGCAAGATGATAAAGGCAGAGGTTCAAGGCACAATAGGAGATCATTCAAGATGCCCAAGGCTAAAACAAGAACCCAGGAAAAGAAAATTTAGGATTGAAAAAAAGGAACTAACCAAGACAATCCGATATCGGTAAGAACAATTTAAAGATATATTAAGCTACGAGTTCAAGCTTGCACTACGACTTGATTCTAATTAATAAAATCAACACAAGAATCTCCCTACCACTAGAACAAAATTAAATGTTGAGAGTTCTCAAACTAAAATGAGCAGCGGATCTAGATTTCTTTTTAAGTCAAAAATTATATTTAGCTCTGTATAGAATCATTGCAGACGAAAATATAACTCCGAAATTTAGAATGCGAATAAGGGTTTGTAAGTGTAAATAAATTCAATAGAGTTTGTCCAACCTCACTTAAACACAAGGCACTAAGGAACAAAGTCACGAAACAACGTTGTACGCCTTAATATAGTCATTGAATCGATGCACAGTCTAGTATGACACTCAATCTGGTCCTGGATCCGACACCTGTTCCGAACCTCAATACAAAACTAATTTTCTAAAAAATTACGAATTAAAAAAATATTTATAGGCAACAAAAACGAAAAGCTTAACAGATAGACAACAATTAATACCAAGTTTCTCATTTGATGTAGCAATGCGCAGGTAGGTTCAATGCTCAATAAGCTTTAAGGGAGTAATCAACTTCTGATGTAGAAAAAATAAAAGAAATATACACCAAACAAATTTTTGGGTTGTTCATTAGTTGGGAGCACCCAAATCGACATACCAGTCACAAAAAATTCTCAACGCAAGGTGTTAAGGGAAGAGACACTGTCCAAAACACTAGGCCCACAAGCCAAAAAGATGAGAGTGCACATGGAAAATGAAGTGCTCAAGAAAAACGAAAATTTGGGCTTTAACAAAAAATGGTCATCTTGAAGAAGTAAGATGGGCGTCGTACTTCATTCCTGGTTATAATATAATAGAAAGCGATTATACCAATCTCATGCAACCACAACGAAAATTCAAGGACGAGAGAGAGTTAAAAATCAAATCGAGCTACTAAATCAAAGGGCAACGTACAAGAATACTCGTTGGGTCAGTTGATTGTTTAGATAATAAATTTTTAAATTTTTGATATGTGAATTCTAGGCAATGATCAAGATGCCATTCACTTTTCTTAGATTGTCAAAAACAACAACTCATTCATTCATAATTAACTCAACACACATAGAGGTCACATCATGAACGCCATTATTGTTAAACTCATACACATTGTAATGTTTTCACAACTATCAAGGATGTGATTTTAATTCCTATTTCATGAAATAGTCCGATAAGAATATTACAACGAACTACGTTCACCAACGAAGCCAATAAAGGAAGAATTAAAAAATTCAGAGTCTTCATATGAAGGGAAAAATAACATGACAAATCTCATATACGAGTAGAAAGTTCCAAGAAGATTTCAAAATACAATGGAATTCGCCTTAAACAACAATTACAAATCACTAATAATTCACTTATAGGCTTCACAAAACTAACAAGGAACCTACAAATTCTATATCAGAAATCCATTACAACTTACAACCGTTTTTAAAGTTTTAAATACAAATAAACTTAATAAAATTGCAATCTCAATAAGAATACTGTAACCAACGATGAAGAATCAAATATGATCTTTAGAAATTTGCGCTCCTTCCTTCCTCTCGCTTGCTAATCATAGAGACTTCACTGGTACCTCCCAACCAATGCTAGGGGTGCTCTTCTTCCCCCTTATCCCCCCAAGCCGCAAAAGGGCCACACACGCAAAACCAAAAAAATAATCTAGCTCTGAGATTGCCTCACAAGGTAGAGCCACCACTTTCTTTCAAGCTGGGTATCCCAACTCTCACATGTAGAACCAGTCAAAAATTCTGCAGCATAACTTTGCCCATAACCAATGTGATACCTTTCCCATCTTTTTCCATTTGCTTTATAGGAGTTTCCTTAATGACACATCCCCACTTGCACAATTAATTCACTTTTTAATTAGATAAATTAGAATTATTTCCCCCTTACACTTGTCACCCTTTCCCCCAAGTTGCACAAGAAATTCCACATTTTATTTAATTAAAGTCAATTTCCCTCACCCTTCCTAAAAGCGCTCCATAAATCATTCCTAGTGTCTCTTTATTCCCCATATTCCCATTTAATAACTGACGCCTTACTAAATCTGAATTGAGTTAAAATGGGATTCTTCTCTTAGTTAACTAGACTCTAGATACCTTTCTATGCGTACACATTCTTTCAACTTTATTCCTTTCTTATCTTAAATTCCAATTGGTACTTTCTTGCACATATGTGTATTAAATCAACTTTAGTTTTATTTCATTTTTCTTACTTTCTTAAATTGATTTACCTCATTCCTATTTTGATTTAGTTAATAAAATTAGTTTTAGTCTTCTTACCAACTTAGGCTTAATTTTTGAATAGGATTAGACTTTCATTTGGGGATTCACAATTAATAATTTCAATCCTTAATAAATTAATTAAAGACAACAATGCTTAAAGATTTTACAGGGTTTAATTATTCGCTCAAGGTTTTCTAGGCCATCTAGATTCTTTGACTCAAGTTTTATTTCCACGATGTTCCCTTCAAGACGCACTCCATGCTTCAATGGTGCCACTCGCCTTTGACTTGTTTTGGTAGTTGTCCAACCCTTGGAGTCAACACTCCATTCAAGTGACCTTGTGAGAGACTAAAGGCTTCTAAGGAATACAGACCTTTCCTTATTGCACACCCCTTAGAAATCTCCATGAGCGACTGTCTCAGTCTGCCCTCACGACATCGTGGACCTATCGAACCAGGTAATCGTTAACCTACAATTCGAGCCACGACGAGAGTGCTAATAGGCTGTGACAAGGACTCTTCCACACCTCTCCCTACATATCTGGTCTATGTGCATGGCCCCTTTACTCCTTATGTGATTCAGATTAGCAAGCATTCGTCAACCTGCATCCATCAACGAAACAATTTCAATGATCCATATACAAAATCATACTATAATCGATCATATGTTACATATGCATAAATGAAATACTCAAACCAATACAATCCACTCCCTTACCCAATCCAGATTCCAAGGAGGTCCATTGATGCCCTCGACATTAGCAATCCGTCAAGTGTCCTACACGCTCAGGGAAACTTGTCAATAACATCTGTCAATACGCATATAACGAATAACATAGAAATAATAATCCATCAACATCATCATACAAATCCATAAGCGAAACAAATAACCATGTACTATAACCAGATCACTTGCATGCAAGTGTCCTCAAAGAATAAGTAAATAACATGTGCTCACACGAGCGGGATGTTACAATTTTCAATTCAAGGGCCAATTTTAAAGTCTTTGTCCATAATGACATCATTTTTCAACACAATGGGTCTGAATGGGTTTGAATTCTAACCACCGTAAAAAAAGGGTGCTACCGGTAACACCACTTTTTGATTTAGGGATAAAAATAGCCACACTGAAAAAAACGAGAACTATGGAGATTTCTCGTTAAGTTGGTAACTATGCTAGCTTTGTCTAGGCTAAGTTTTGTTTTTCAGACTCTATGAAACTTTAACATAGACATGAATGTTGTCTTTAGACTGACACATGTTCTGGTTTCCATATGCATGACAGAACAGGTGGATAGCCTTGCTATTTGTACTGGTTTGCTGATTGATTAAGGAAATGCAACTTTACTTACAAAAAAAATAAAAAACTTGTTTCACAATCACCCACTCATATTTTGTTGCTCCACATTTCTCAAGAGTGTAAAAAATCCCCATTAACCAAGATCGATGAAACCTATAAATGTAGAAGTTTTTGTTAAAGTATTTGAAATGTAGTAGTTTGTTTTTCTAAAGAATTCTATGGGAAAAGAAAGCAAAATAATTGAACCACATGCATATTCAATTTTATATCTATTACTTAGAAATGACATAGATATCAAATATAATTTTCCTAGTTGCTTAATGTAATTACCATGGATATGTCACTAACAATTACTACGAAGGTTAACCAAACTCCAAATTCTTCTACTCCACATTGTTTCCATGCTCTCAAGAAACTTTTATGTAGAAATATTTGATTCCATTCTTTGAAAACACTTATGAAATGGATAATAATAGATAAAGAGATCCATAGAAAGATCATTTCTAATATCTTTATGTAGAAATATTTGATTCCATTCTTTGCAAACACTTATGAAATGGATAATAGCAGATAAAGGGATCCATAGAAAGATCATTTCTAATATCTTTGTTGGTATGTGGCTCCATATGCTAGGCACCATATCCATTTCACTAATATTACATAGAAGAAAGAGCAAATATAACATACAAACATTTGTACAATTGCCAACATAATCAATCAATTTTTTTTGTCAAATTCAATTAAACATTTATCTATTCATTAATTTATGAGTAATGCATGTCATTTTCATGCACGATATAAATTTTCAATATACATGACACAAAATTACATTGTATACAAATTAATTTCCATTGAAAATATATAGAAAAATAAATAGAGAGACTGATTACAAATGTGCAGAAAATGTACACGCCAATATATTGTTTGAAAATGCATAAATGTTTTTCAAGTAATACTATAACTTATAATAATATCCGACTGACTCATGTTCTGTAATGGTAGAAGATCTTGGATTGAATCCATGTTTAGTGTAAGTGAGAAAAAATTATCATGATAATATTGGTGCATTGATTGTCTATTGGCATGGGAAGATGATGATATGCAGACATAGATACTAAATCTATTTCTAGATGAGTTATCATGCTAATGTTCAAATCATAATATATGAATGAAATTTGAACATACTTGCACATGATTATAACACTCATGATGACATGAAATGGAAGAGATTAGGAGCATTTCTTTGTTCATATTTACTGTCAGATCTTGTGACAAACTCTATATTAAGTCTCTTCTATCCTTAAAATATCCATCGTTTTGACAACTTGGACAATGAACACATTTAAAGTATTCTATTACATTAATAGAACATATTGATGTAGATCCATCATTGACAATACATATCAACTAGTTTGAAGGCATTGTTAAATACATACGACACTTACTTTGTCCTATGTGAATAAACTAGACACCCCATTTATTCTTTTCAATTCCAATGGGTACATTTCAGACATAGATACTAAATCTATTTCTAGATGAGTTATCATGCTAATGTTCAAATCATAATATATGAATGAAATTTGAACATACTTGCACATGATTATAACACTCATGATGACATGAAATGGAAGAGATTAGGAGCATTTCTTTGTTCATATTTACTGTCAGATCTTGTGACAAACTCTATATTAAGTCTCTTCTATCCTTAAAATATCCATCGTTTTGACAACTTGGACAATGAACACATTTAAAGTATTCTATTACATTAATAGAACATATTGATGTAGATCCATCATTGACAATACATATCAACTAGTTTGAAGGCATTGTTAAATACATACGACACTTACTTTGTCCTATGTGAATAAACTAGACACCCCATTTATTCTTTTCTCAATTCCATTTGGTATTTATATATATATATATATATATATATATATATATATATATATTTTATATATATATATATATATATATAATCTTCCTTAGAAATTATCTTCATATGTAGCTAGTATATTTTACCTTTGTAAAACACTCCATCCTTAGGAGGTGAAGGTGAGGTGTAGGTTCTCCACTAGGAGCAATATTTTTCCTCCAAAATCTGTTGATGGTATTATAGATATAATATTTTGAACCATCCTCATCATACAATTTCCTTACAAGTATCCATCCATACTTTTGTTGACAAATGTTCCCTATGAGAGAAAATAAATTGAAATGTCTAGTTTCAATGAAACCTACATGTTTAAAAACCTTTGTGAATGGATTTACAATATAGTAATCCCTATACTCGAGAAATGTAGTATGTATAGATAGAAAAACCATGGAACCAACTATACATTCAATTCAATATATGTTGATTGGAAAAGGGACACATAAACAATATGTATCTCCTATATGAATAGGATACTTATTCATATGGAATCCATAGTTGTAGTAATAATCCATTTTTTTTTGTATGTGATTCTTTCAGCAAGCATCCATAAAAGTTTGTCCACATATGATTTGAACAAATTGTTTAGAAATTGATCGAAACTAAATCAAAGTCAAGAAATGGAGCAATATATCTCAATTAGTTAAAACCTTCATATGCGAGGATCCATATGTGATTAACTAATAATTTCATGAAACAATATAATTATTAGTGAAGGTACATTATATTTTAACAATTACAAATGTAACTTAAAATAACAACTATATTTAATATGTGTAATTGAAGTACAAGTGAGAAGATATATATTGGAAGTACACTAGTTGAGAAGATACACATTGGAAGTACACTATTTGAATGTTTACAAAGTGTGACTAAATAATTATAAAGCGATTATGTGGCGAAAGTGAATATCCATCTAAATTTCTTTATTTATTCTTAGGCATAATTCCACGAAATGTTTTTTCTTTTCTTTTGCTATCTCTTACATTTTATTAGCATAGTCTTAAATTCCATTTTTGACCAATCTGTATTTTGGCTCATACTTCACCACATCCTCCAACTTGTTGTAAATTATGCAGAAACCTAAATATCTTTGGCCATATTTATGAAAACCATACACATTTTTTTGTTTGTGTATCATTGATTTAAATTTTTTTTGCAGTCACTTCTTGAAGTTCAGGTTTTGAAAGGTTCCCTCTTCCAGGGTGGAGAACGTTGATTTAAAATTGTCTTCTTAATCACAGTTCATCAATAGGATGTTTTATGTAAATTGTTGGGTGTGTTTTTTTGTTACTCCATTTATACGTTGATTTAGAATTGTCTTTTTAATCATGGTTCATCAATACTATGTTTTATGTAAATTGTTGGGTGTGTTTTTTGTTACTCCATTAATTTATAGTATTATAAATGGTGGGATTTTTTTAGAAAAATAAATATATATTTCATAAGAAGTATGAAGTGTCAATGCAAATGGAAAAAAATAATTTAAATGTAAATTTCAAAAGGTGTTGGTATCTATTAAATGAAATTTACAATTTGTATAATATTATAATTATTATTTAAATTAGTAAATTCTATTCCTATATAAAAAATATATAATATTAGACATTAATACATTTTATATAAACAAAATAGTATATAATAATGTGTGAAGATGTTCATAGTTTAATATATTTATTATATGATAACACAATTTTTTATAAATATATTATATATCAAATAATATATTTATTATTATTTTTTATTGCTATATATAATCATGTTATTTTACAATATATTAATGTGTGTAAGTAGGAAATTGTAAATTTTATTTATATAAAATCTTGTAGCTAATGATACGCCAACCAATATACATGGGACTTCTTCAAAAGTTTAAATCTTCAAGCAAAATAGCTCTTTGTAATTACATAGTAAACCTCACTACAAATTGTAAACAAAACATTCCACATTTCCTTCATAAAGCCCGATTCAAAAAATTTCTAGCTACTGATAATACTAAAACTTTCATTTAATAAAAACATGGAGATTAGTTTCCTCATCCTAATTAACATCCGATTGAGGGGGGTGTTGCTTCTCGACATCCATTTGGTCCTTGAGCTAGTGCATTGTTTCTTCTTCCCGAGCTTCAACACTAGGGGAATTTGTAGAGGCTTTGTTGTTTGAGGATGTAGATAAGGATTCTTTAAGTAGATTAAGTGTAAGATTTCTCAACATGTTGCGCATAGCCTCAAGGATATCCATCCTTTGTTTCTAATCAACCAACAATTTCATTAATGGTGCATTCTTTTTTTAACCAGAACTGAAATTGTACTAATATATATAATATATGATGTTGTGTTGTGGCTAACAACATATACATTTATTGTTTCTTTGATTCCCCATACAATTTGGTTTTTTAATACATAGATCTATAGACAAAAATAGATACATTGAAAGAGAGTTCCAAGTGATCCTGTAGGTTGTTTGCTTAACATATTGAACCAAAATACATTTCACTCTAAAAAAAATATATATTGTATTAAGCTTTCATAGTACCCTGATCTTGCTCCTTGCCAATGAATTGGATGCTTGCACCTTCAATAAGCATTGGTTCCATATTTTGGAAGATGGTCTCTACCTCATTTCCTTCTCCATGAATAGAGCTCTGTGATTTACCTAATTTTTAGAGGCTAAAGATAGGTTCTCCAACCATTGGGAGGCAATCAATACTGACAATCTACCATATTATGCTTCTAGAGTACCAATCGAATATTTTTGTGAAAGGAGGAGGCTTGAGTGGTTGAAACTTTGAGTGACACAAGTATGTTCCAATTCTAAAACCTTGGAGGAGAGAGCCATATTTATGACATTATTTTTTCCCTGGGTGACCTCCTTGTTCATGTGAAAAAACTTCTTAATCTTACAAAGTCCTTAACTATCCATCATGGTCGAATTGAGATTCCTAGTAGACTATCCCAACCTTTTTCTCGTGAACCCATGATAATGTAGGACAAAAAAATACCTAATTTCTATGGAACCGGTCTGAGCTTGCCCCCTTCCAGAAGTTTAAATCAGTAGAATCAAAAGAAAAACCCAAAGAAATCTTAAAATTATGTTTACCTGCAATATGACGCCACATAACCCCTATGACATTATCCCCTGTCCGTTGTCGAACATCATTGAAGTAGTCCAACGTGCCCCAATTCCTTGCTCTAGTGCACATCCAAACATCCTCTCCTCATTGGTCTAAGCCAAAAATCCACTAGACTTCTACTTTGAACCAATATTTCACAAACCCCCTCATCGAAAATATTCAAATTTCTCATCCCTCATCATCCTTATGCTTTGAAATACTGCGAGTGAAGCCCACATGAGAAAATGGGAACTTAGGCTCAGTCACTTAAGTGTTATCCTCACTAGTTGCTTCATATGTGAAAATTTTGTCTGATTCTGAAATTTTCTCAAAGCATGCGTGGTGGAAAGATTCTAGGTATATGGAAATATTATAACATAGAACACCTTTATGTTATGAAGACTACAATTAACAAAGTATATATGAATGATGTTTTAGGGAACGAACCTTATTACTGTTTAAAAAAAAAGAAAAAAATGACATAATTGGGATTAACAATTCATATGCATTACATTCAACAAAAAATAACGAAATCTTGGATGTTTACGAAATATTTGACCACTATACTAAAAGTAGGTGAAACACATATTCATGTAGGTGAACAATCATCAAGAGTGGTTGAAACCAATTGGAAATACTTGTTGGGAAATCCATGTCAAAAAAACCTTCATTGTTGTATTCATTTACTGGTGATAACCCAATTCTAGCCATTTCACTTATAGATAAGAGAAATAAGATTCATTTTGAACAAAAGTTCACATTTCTTCTAATTCTCTTTGTTCTTTTCATAATATCATTGTAAAGGAGGAAGGATGGGATTCCGATTGATCTATTTGAAATCCTTCAATTTGTACATCCATTTCTTTTGAGTAATCTATGCCAAATGTTAATATAATGCAGTCTATAAAAGACATATGTTTCTTGATATAGAAGATATATGATTGACTATAGGTCAATTTTAACATCCTCATAATATTCGTTAATTTTAATTTTGTAATGCAATGCATCCATTACATGTGATATACTAACAATACAATCATAGATTTGGATTGGGGTGCTTATCCCCTGAAAATTAAAATGTCTAATATTCAATGTGACGGGGAATGTTTTTAACAATTGAATTGATATAGTTTAGGAAGCTATTTGTGTGATCACTATATTTATATTAACCATCATGAACATGTGTGACTTGCAGTATCGGATTCAGTCACACTATTACCATTTCTTCAACCTATGTCAACACTAAAAACTCTAGGTTTTTCACTAAGATTCGTATTGTTCCATTAGGAGAAATGACGGGATCCCCATTCTTGATTGCATCTATGAAAAATAGATCCTTCAAATCCTTCAGACACATTGATACTAGTGTATGGTTCACAACATAGATGACACATTTACAATATTAATATATTATCGATATGTCCATGAAACATTTTATGAAAATGAGCCATTCTCTCAAATATTTGATTTATATTGTTTGATACATCCCTATTTAAACAATTTTCCTCAAGATGTATGTTCTCATTAAAAGTTGTAGGATTTGGTATTGAGGGACATAATCCATTGCTCCTACTATTGTTGAAAGGAATTTCTATAACCTAGTTGCATTGAACATGAGTTTTTGTAAATATGGGTTGGGGAATTTCATTAACAATGCTCATATGAACATTATTGATTGATTGGTTAGATACATCCTTTGTACTATATCATTTGGATATGTGGAAACATGTTGGACATTGCTTGGTAATGGAGTGTTGGAATACACACAATTTCAAATTATTGATGGTTATTCCACCTCGATATTAATATCATGAAAATCAAATATGTTTGTCTTAGAAATGAATTCTACATTACATAGAAACATTACATTAACATAAGTTTACCCATTTAATTAAATTTCCATATTTATTTGTGCACCAATTGAATAAAACCTTTGTTTTTTTTAAGAGAAATAGTTCTCTAGGGATTGCAACTACCTCTACTATCAGTGTTCTCTTTTTCAACTCTTTCTTCTTCACTAACTGCTACCACATCATTTTCTTCGATGAATGTCCAATTTGTAGAAAAGTTATCAATAACTTTTTGAACATTCAATATAAATATAATGTATAGGCTACAATAGAGGAATATATAATATACATTAAAGATTGTAATTTTATGATTGTAATTTTATGATGGGTTATTAAGTGAATACTATATTGTACATTAATGGTGTAATACCTTTGTTATGTGAATGTTAGTACATTTACTATCCACATTTTTATTGCATCTTGGCTTGCATTGTTTATGGTAAATACATTTTTCGGTATCCACATTTTTATTGCATCTTGGCTTGCATTGTTTATGGTAAATACATTTTTCGGTATGATCAACAATTGACTTATAAATTTTTTTTGTTTGAATTTTTTTTGTGTGAATGCTTCTCTATTAAAATAGTTCTTTCTAGTATCTTGGTTTGTTGTAACATCATTATTATATTATTATATGTATATATATCAAATGTAAAATATATGATTTCTTGTGATATTAGTCAACCTTTGGATTTTGATGGGTTTTTGATGTTGAGAATAAAGAACATCATGGAAAAATTGAGTATTATCCTTTCCTTTCTATTTGTTGATGTAATATTTTATAATTATATAATTAACTGACATTTGACATTGATATTTTCTTTTTCATGATATAATCTTTGGCAGCATTGATTTCTTCTTTTAGATGATGTTGGGGATGGATTTTGGTTGTCAATATTTCCATCTCTATTATGGGATGACATATCTATAAATATTTACAAATGAATGTTTTTAAATAGTATGAGATAACATGAGAAAGTAGAGAAAAAACATAGTATGAATGTTTTTAAACAATATGAAAAAGTAGAGAGAAAACATAGTATGAAAATTAGATATTTGAAAATCGAGAATAAAGCAACTCATCTTCTACGATGGGAATAAAAGACATATCCTTCTATATATATAATAAATTAAATTGGTTTTTTATTTAATGATTTATTAAAGGTAGCATGACACATTAAATTTAATGATATTTTTTTTACAAGGATACCGTAAAAAAGCTTATGTATGAAAATAGTTTTTTAAAAGATTTTGATGTTTTTGATACAACAAAATAAACATTGAACTCAAAGTTCAAGTATCTCTTGTTTTTATAGAATCTATTACTATATCATCACTTGAATCCATTTTCAGACGAACGAGGAAAATAGTAATGTTGTGAATTAGCTCGACGACATTTTGAATAGTTGGAATGTTTAATTACGAACACGTGGATGTTAATACCTCACTCTCAACTGAATTACCATAGAACAGAATTCTCAATTTATAGAGGAAGAATTGAATATAACTAGTTTTTCACATAACTATGATATTATCAATTACAGAAATTGAAAAATATCCAGGGAATTTCTTATTAATTTATCTAATATCAAATTGATATTAAATTCCATTGCAAACCATCTCCATCCTGAAAAGATTTTCTTGATATATTGGTAAGTAATGGTGGAACACTTTCATTTGTACTTTCTTCTATTGACCATACTTTAGTTTCACCATCACTCTCAAAACAAAAAAGTGGTTTGAAATGGGATACTAAGAAATTGGACCTTGTAATACGTGATTGGTCAATAAAATGTAGACCCCATTTCTTCTTTTTAATATTTATCCAATAGATATGGTATGAATATATAGGACACTCTCCATAAATAATATGAACATGTCTTCAATACATTTTCCTTTGTGGAAAATGGGATTTTTTTGGAGGTATTGGATCACCATCATGAACATATACTTTTCTCTATTGTTTGTGAACTCTCTCTCTCTCTCTCTCTATATATATATATAGATATATATATATTTCATAGTCCCTATAATATAAACTTGTTTCACTCCCAGATGGGGTGACAGTTGGAACACATGCACCCAAGGAAGTAAATACCCCTTTCCACCGTCCCTCCTCTCCGTCTCTTCAACATGCTTAGCATTCAATTGATGTGGATGGTGGTGCACCTATGCAGTGAGGAAGCCTTAATGGATTGCTCAAGGCGAGAAATGAGATCTCACAAGACTGGTATGAGGTGGATTTGGGATGTGAACTCGGTCTTTATGGCACTTCTCATCACCAATTCAGACACTATTTTGGAGGTAAGGCATGGCTCCTGCCATTCTATTATGGTGTAGTTGTTGGTTTTCTCCTCCACTCTAGGTATTCTCTCCTCCCCTTCTGATTGTCAATTCCACTCCTTCCATCCCAATACCGGATGAGCAGGGCAAGCCAAAACATGGTCTGACATATTACAACTTCATGGCTAGAAAGGTCCGACCAAGCCCTTCCTCTGCTCCAATTTCGCCTCCCCTCTATGACCCAAGCCCTGTTGGTCCGTCCTTGGGGAATTTGCCTCTCACTGACCAAAATTGGATAGAGGACGACATAGACATGGTTTTCGTTGAGGAAGAGTTCCCTTTGGTTCCTCCACAAGCTCCTCTCGATTCTCTTCTTTTTTCAACCTCATACTTATAGGCTCCTCCATACAACTCTACTCGACAGACTCAGGACATCGTCCCCGCTTCAACTATGGAGAATTCCGAGTTGAGGAAGAAATTCCTCCAGCTTTGCATGATGATAGAATTCAGGAAGAAGCTCAACCAGACATTGAGCCTCCACATGTTGCAACTTCAATGTCAGAGGTGCCAAACTTATGTCGATTCTCAGAAGAGCACCTGTAGCTCATCTTCAACATGATAAGAGATGCCACCGACTAGCTTCGTCGTCAGACTATCCTCTGTTGTCGCCTGGATGCTCTTTTTGACTCTCTTTCAAGCGAGCTTGTCAAACGAAGATGCTTGAATTGCTGCCAACCATATGTGTTTGCTCCTACATGACCACCATCTCCCAGTGGCGATGGAAATCCGGGTTCGCTTAATGCTTAATTTTTATTTTCGGTTGTCATATATTTATGTTCAGAATAACTACAGTTTCAAATAACAAAGTTACCAACTTAACGAGAACTGTGACTTCAAAACAATAACTTTAGCCCTTAAAACCCATATTTTGCATAAAAAACATGAAAATCAACCCCCAAATCGAAAAGTGGTGCTACCGGTAGCACCTTTTTTCAAACGGGGTCAAAATTACAACATTTTTCAAGCATGGCCTTCAAAACTCATACAATAGTTCAGAAAAACCTTAAAATAAACACCTAAATAAAAAATGATGTTTTTTTTTGATGAAAAAGGTTATGTTGCATTAAGCGACATTCTGGCAAGCCAGAATCAGAAAGTTACAACTCTGAAGAAGGTTGGTGACCTCTAACAGTGCTGCCAACCTTCTTGTGAATGTCTTGGGAGACCAATCCCATCTGCTTCTTGAGCTAATTCGAGAAAATGACAAAGAGTTCACATGAGTAAATTACCACAAACTGTGAGCATAGTAGAAGACAGAAGCAAAGCATTAAACCGAGGGGGCTGAAATTTTCCCCTTAATGTAGGGATCCAACTTTTTCTGAGAACCTAAAGAAATGTCGGAGGCCGCCTCCTTTTCTCTGCGCGCTTTATTGGTCCTTCGCCCTCGGGTAAGGGTGGAGACATAACTGAATTGTCTTCAGGTTCAAAAGTTCCCCCAGAGCCGCTAGAGGGGACTGTAACAACCAGACCTGCATGGAAAGAGGGTTCCGGATCTGAAGCCCGAATTTCTCTTGCTGCTACTGAATTTGGGGGGGGTGGAACTCGGGAGGCTTTCGTCTGCCGGAGGGTCTTCCTTAACTGTTGTTGCTTCTGGAGCTAGGGCTTCATCTTCCTCCAACGCTTCAAAGCTGTTTTTGTTTTCTAGAGTTGCCTCTGCTGAATGAGTGACCTTTGGGGCCTGGGCTGGTGGATCCTTTCGCCTTGACTTCCTTCGTCGTACGGGCTGAAAATCATCTTCTTTGACTGGTCCCGGCTCCTCGGAGGCTTTGGGGCAGCTTTTTGCGAAGTGACCATAAGCATGGCACCGGAGGCACTTAAAGGGAATCTTCTCATAGTCCAGGCTTGGATATGGCACCATTCCCCCAGGGATAGCTTAATGGCTTCTGGAAGACCTTCCTTGAGGTTAACCTCAACACAAATGCGAGCGCAGGTAAACTGGTCCCCTTTCGGCTCCACACTGTCCAGGAAACGCCCAAGCTTATTTCCAATGTCCTCCAAAGAATTTCCCCCCCAGAGATGCAAGGGAAGGTGAGGCAGCCTAA
>SNQJ01S0054621.1:29169-49692 GCA_010110895.2 Picea sitchensis
GGGGTCCATTCTCTTGGGTTGTGCAGGCTGGAGAGAAGAGAGTTGGTGCACTTTGGATTGTTGTGAGTTGAGAAGCCTGGGAGAGCTTGAGTGTTGACTGGTTTGGGAAGGTGAGTGACACCCTAGAACCGTCCTTGTGGATTTAGATCCCTAGCTTGGGGGTAACATTGTTATTGAGACTTGGAACAACAATGTCTACGGTTGGGTGGAACGTCCTTGGTCTGCAACTAGTTGGTGATTTGTTTCATTAAAGATAAGTTATCTCTGTCATGGTTTCATTTACCTATATATTTATTTCCTTTGTGTATTAATTATTATTTCTGAGATTCATATTTATAATATGCATGCTTGTTGGTTATTGTTGTGTATGGAATTATATCCATTTATTTAATGGTGTAGCATGAATATTGATCTCTGCATGTGAATGTTTCATTCATCTTTATTAATTAAAAAATTATTATAATTCGAAATCAATTCAGAAGTGATTTTTGAAGTAGCGTGCCCAACCTGTGGGTGGTTGGGTACATTACAGATTGGTATCAAAGATATTGGTTTACAACATCGGGCCTTCAAGGGCGTGCTACATGTTGGGACAAAAGTTATGGAAACGAAATCAATTAGTGGCTTTTGAACAACGTTAGAGGGGGGATTTTTGTTGTTTAAACCTTGTCTTTCACCCATGTAAATTGGATCCAAGTTGATTCTCCATGCCCTGACCTCCCAACAATTTCCTCCATCACGATCAAAGCAGCGGAGTGGTAGTTATGTTTGAAAAGAAAACCATATCTCAACAACCGTTGATCTGACCTATGCATAGGTTTTCCACCATTGATATGCGGTGGGAATTATTTATCTATCCCACATGCATGGGGAAATGCTTAAAGAAAGGGTTTATTAAAAAAAGCGAACCTTACATTACTTCTGTGTAATGAAGAGAGAGATACGAAATCCTACACCAGGAATAAAATTTTATGTCGTGGGGTCCATCATATTGAACATCAAGAGATCATAATATTAACATGGAGAAAAACCCACATTTTGGGGTTGAGACGATATGGATCGTTGATTCGGTATGGCGATATCATCTTGGTCCTCGGTTAGAGGATGAGGTCATCAGAGTATTCCTGAAATGGGTTGTAACATGACTCTGATAGGAGAAAATCCGAAGCAGTGAGGATTGTTGATCTATCGGGGTGTATACAAGATCGATATGGACCATTGTATGTGGAGGGGGCGTCGAAGTCTGATGTTCAGAGTAGCCTCAGATGCTTGAGGTGGAGGAACTACGATGGGGATACTTTAAGAAGCATTATGGATCGTAGATTGGTGAATAGTTGAGAAGTAATCTTAGTTGTTTGTCAGAGGAGGCTCATTGGATTATTTTGAAATTGGGTTGTAATGGGACTCCAATGGGAGAAGCTCTGATGCAGCAAGGATCATTGATCTATCGGGGTGTATACATGATCGATCTAGACCGTTGGATGTAGAGGGGTCATTGTATTCTGATGTACAGAATAGCCTTAGATTCCTGAGGTGGAAGCACTCTGATGGGGATACTCAAAGAAGTGATTTGGATCATAGATCGATGAATAACCGAGAAGTAATCTTAGTTTTCCATCGAAGGAGGGTTTTCAGTGGCCTGAAGAGATATTGCGTTAATTGATTCTGATTACAAGGGACTCCAAGGAGAGATCTAATCCATAGATCAACGAGCGAGAGAGATGCAATCTCATCTATAGATATTTGTGGGTCCCACCTAAATACCTAGTGCAAAAAGGAGAAGGTGGGGGTTAACTGCCTTGCAAGTAGAGATTCTGAAGTAATCGAAGTCGTTGATATCTAACTATGTGGGTCATCAAATCCATGAGAGTGTGCATGATCAAAGTATGTATTTCGAAGTGGAATATGAATCCGATGGAGAAGAATTCCAACGATGATGAAAGGCTCCGAGTGAATCTGAGTCATCGATTGTGGTGGCTTGATAGGACAAGAAGAGCGACGATTATGATTAATCCCATCCATTTCCTTATTTTGGCCATAACTGGAGAAAATTACATCAAATTGGGATGAAACTTATGGGTTTTTTCCACAAAGAGGAGATCCACCAAAGTGCCAAAGATGTACATTGTCCATTTTTGCTTGGATTTCTCAGAAAATGTGAAATAGTGGTTTTTAAAAATTTGGGTCCAAATCATTGGCAGAGGTCCAGATAATAATGAAATTCATGGAGAGAATAAAAGAAGAAGGCACATAAATAAGCTATGAAGGAGCTGAATAATCCTAAGGGGATTTGAATGGGGATGTTGAAATAAGCCAAAATCCACTATTTTGGGCCACGTTTTTGGGAGTTTTGAGATTTTCAGAGGAAAAGTGACCCCAGATCACAAAACTGAAAACTTTTATCCACTCAAAATTTTATACACTCATCAATACAAACAACTTTGTTTTAGTGAAAAATTTTCAGACGTGCAAAGATTGAAAGATAACCAGTTTTGCTAAATATAAAGGGTTGAAAAAGGGAAAAATGGTCATTTCCAGATTGCTACAGTTTTTTTATGGAGCATCAGATTGAAAATATGAGAGTTGTTATGAATTTATTTTCATTATTTTTATATATTAATCATATAAAATTTTCTCTAGTTATTGACATATTTTCTTCTACAATTGACTGAAGTTGACATTTCAATAAAATTACACCAGTGGAGAAAATGCACAAATGGGGTGAAAGTGGCTTTTTCATGAAGCCATAACTTTCATCTCAGAGATCAGAAAGGGGCATGAGTATAGTCATTGGAAAGATGATTTAGAGGAGAATAACCTGGAATTATTAGAATTTGGATAATTGTGATATAAATATTCATAATTTGAGCATAAAATGGACCTATAGCATTAATTGACAATTTTTTATGATATGCATATTTCTAACAAAAATGGTTGCTTACACATTTTGCAGAATTAGGGGGTATAAACATATAATTTCAGGATAATAATGCATATTCAATAAATGGAGGAAGGAGAGGGATCCTTCAGTTATAATAAATAATCCAAAGGAAAATATATAAGTGTTGGTAATGTAGAGATAAAATCAAATGGACACAAGGGCGGAGGGGAGAAAGAAACATTAATAGAGACTATGAGAAGCATGAGAATAGAAGTAAAAAGCTACAAAGAACAAAATTATATAAATTATCAAGTGATGCAAGGCCTAAATCAGTTGCAGAGGAAAGCAAAGAATGGATCAAACTCAAGACAGGAGGAAGACGGTAGATATCATGAAAGAAGAGATAACTACATAAGAGATGGTTATTTAAGAAGTGCCAACAGAACTCATAGACATCCCTCACCTCCTTACTCGGTAAGGAAATTTTATGCATCTGAAGATTCCATAAGTAGTTCAAAGGTGTCTCATGTTAGGCACCAAAGAACAAGACATGAATTTGATAGTTTGCAAGGAGTGAGGAAGCTTAAGCCACCATCCTTTGATGGTGAAAGAGAAAGAGAATATTATGTTGAAGCATGATTGCTTGGATTCAGGAGGTATTTTCAATTGCATAACTACTCATCAAACCTAGAAGACATAATTGCAAGATCAATTGGAAGCAATTCAAGAAATATTTTCAAAATGAGTACCTTTCAGAGCACTTTTATGACAAGCAAATGTAGGAGTTCTTTGAACTTAGGTTGGGAAGCATGACCATGGCAAAGTATGAAAATAATTTCTTGGGATTGCTAAAGTATGTGGGGTTTATAAAGGATGAGAAGGTGAAAATACGTAAGTTTTTGAGTGGAGTGCCTTCATTTTATAAAGAGAATGTTCAATACGATGAGCCTAGGACTTTGAATGAGATCATCAAGAAGGATAAGTACTTGTATGAGAAAGGAAAGGGCATAGAGTCTTTACATAAATCTTGGAAGGATAAGAAGAAAGAGAAGTTTGATCAGAGAAAGAAAGGATTCAAACCTCCTTTCAACATAAATAACCCAAATTAAAATCAACAAGACTAACCTTCTAAGTGTTGAAATATTGTAACTATGTAGAATATTCTAAATATAATTGAGTTATTATTAAATAGATCAATACCCTTTTATGGATTGGTCAAACCATGTTTATATGATGCTAATTGAGAAGTTGGACCCTAGGGATATTTAAAGTAGTTTTAACCACTAGTTGAAGAAGTCGGCCATGCCCAATGAAGAGACACAACCCTAGCGCTCTTTAGCTAGTATAAATAAGAGAGGATAGTGCCTCATTCGCTCACTCACTCAAGTCACTCATCTAGTGTGCAAATTTGAAGGAAGTTGTAGTTAGAAGAAGGAGAAGAGAGAGGCGTATTGCTCAGTATTGGATATTCTCTAGTGTTTGGTCTTTTATATTGGCATTGTATTGGTAATCTATATTAAGGAAGTTTTTTCTGGGTTTTCTCCCCTTTGAGGGTTTCCGAGGATAAAATATTGTGTACCTTGTGATTGTGTTTCTCTCAATGATCTTTCTTATGCTATTATTTTCAATTAAACTGAAAAGAACTTAATAGAAATTCTAAATTTAACATGGTATCATAGCTTGACTGAATAGAGAACCTTTCACTGGGTAACCAAAAACATCACCGTTGTCATAAAATAAAATTAGGGCTTTTGTTGGAAGGGAATTTCAGCCTAAAAACCATATAGGAAAGTGTGCCCTATCCTAGAGAAACCATTGGTAGATTGAGCGCACCTTTTCAGTGGCCAGAGCCTCCGGAAAGTGAAACCCTATTTTTCACTGCTACCAGAAAACCAGGAAACCAGAACCAGTACCAGAAGTACCAGTCCATATTTGTGCAGGCTCAATTTCAAGGGGTAAAATTTTAATTTTCTGAAAACAGACTACACCATCCTACTCCTCTCAACCCAGCGCACCTCCTGGTAAGTTCAGATTCAATTTCTAAGAACTTTCAATTTTTGGTCATTTTCCTAGGTCCAGGTCAAGATGTATGCAAGCACCAAGCTTGTTGACGAGTTAGAAGGTGTGGAAAACTTTCGTTCCTGGAAGTATAGGATTTCACTCATTCTTGAAGAGAATGAACTTGCAAAATTCATAGAGGAAAATGTACCAGAACCCACAGAATATGCAGTTAAAGAAAAGTACAAGAAGGATATGGTTAGAGCCAAAAGAATCTTTACAAACTCCATTAAAGATCACTTGATACCTCAAGTGGCTTCTAATAACACTCTAAAATAGATGTTTGATTCCCTAACCAGGATGTATGAAGGAAAGAACATTAACCGTAGGATGAACTTGAGAACCCAACCCAAGAATACAAAGATGTAGAAAGGAGAAGCAGTTCATGACTATATCTCTAGGATTTCTCAATTCAAGGAACAACTAGAAGAAATTGGAGACAACCTAGATGGATATGAACTCACAATTACATCTCTTAATGGTCTTACAAGACCTTGGGATTCCGTCATCCAAACTATTTGTGCAAGAAAGGAGAAACTCCAATTTGACAGTCTTTGGGAAGAATGTGTTCAAGAAGAAGCAAGAGTAGCCAACCGAGAAGCAGTACTATTAAGGGATAAATAGAAAGCCCTAGATTCTAATTCTAAAGGAGGAAAGAAAAGGTGTTATTTCCAAAAAGAGACACACCTCCATAAGGAGTCTCACTCCCCAAGGAGATTCACCTATAAAGAATCTCACCCGCCAAGGAGATTCCATAAATTTCAGAAGTGTCAAAGAAGAGAAAACAATTTCTCCTCCTATCAATGTTATCATTGTGATAAGATGGGAAATATTGCTAAGAATTGCCCTGCTAGAAGGGAAGAATACAATAAGATAAATAACAAAACACCTCATTCCCATGCAGTCGAAGATGATGAGCGACCCACAAAGTTGGCTAAAGAAGAGATTGAAGATTATGTTTAATTTTCTGACCTCTCAGGATCTATGACACCTGGAGAGGATAATTGGCTCATAGATAGTGGTGCATCTAAGCACATGATGGGTCAGAGATATATTCTCTCTAGCCTTACAGAAAATAAATTTCCCCATAAATTTACACTCGGAGATGATTACCAGTACCCTATCAAAGGAGTGGGAAAATCCACCTACAAACTTGATTCAGGGACTCCAATGAAAATGAAGGATGTGCTATATGTACCAGGTTTGACAAATAATTTACTTTCTATCTCATCTTTAGATAAGAAAGGCTTTAGGGTTGCATTCATAGATGGTGAAGTTCTTATGTGGCCTAAAGGAGAAACCATAGAAGATGCAATTGTTATTGGAACATAAGAAGGTGGCATGTATAAATTAAAAGGTCACTCAGATGCAACCTTAACTCACTCCACTAAGATTCCATGTGAACTTTGGCATAGAAGACTAGCTCACATCAACTACAAAGCATTACCATATGTAAGCATGGTAGTTACAGTTCTACCAGAATTCAAATTTGATCATGAAGGTCTGTGCAAGGGATGTGTACAAGGAAAGAACATAAAGAATCATTTCCTGAAGAGAGATAGTAAAGCAGAAGGAATCTTGGAGCTCATCCACTCAGATGTATGTGGCCCAATTCCATCAACCTCTCTAAGTGGGTATGTATATTATGTGTCATTCATTGATGATTATTCTTGCAAGACTTTGGTTTAGTTATTGAAATCAAAAGATGAAGTGTTTGGAAAATTCAAGGAATTCAAAGCCTTGATAGAAAATCTCTCAAAAAGAAAAATCAAGATACTCAAGTCAGATAATGGAGGAGAATACACCTCAAAATTAGAATTTGTAAGATTTTACAGATATTTTGGGATTAACAGGGAGTTCACCACTCCTTATAATCCCCAACAAAATGATGTAGCAGAAAGAAAGAATAGAACAATAATGGAAGCAGTGAATACCATGATCCACAATCAAAATCTTCCAATGCACTTATGGGCTGAAGCATCAAGAACAACAATGTATGTCCAAAATAGATTATCCCATAGTGCACCTGGATTCAAAACCCCCGAAGAAATGTTCTCTGAAAAGAAGCCAGAAGTAAGCCATCTGAAGATATTTGGTTGTCGAGTGTTTGTACAATTCTAAAAGAAAGGAGAACCAAGATGGACCCTTCAGGAAAGAAGGGAATAGTTTTTGGATACTGTGAGGTCTCTAAGGCCCTCATAATTTACATACCAGGTTACCATCATATTGAGATAAAAAAAGATGTAATATTTGATGAAGATGTAGAACTCAATAAATCAAGGAGATTCCATATTGAAGAAGTATATGAAGAAGAGCCTGTAGCTCCCAAAGTTGCAGAACCAATGAGGGAAGTTACAAATACCCCTGATGATCAGATTCTAGAAGATCTTGATATGACAAAATTGCAAGAACCTCCCCAAATGACGATCTCTCAAAAGAGAAATCCATCTTGGGAAAGGGAACTTATTCAAGATGGAGATAAGTATGGTGCCCCAGAAGGAACCATGAGACAAATCAAGAAACCTAAGCCATTCTCCAATTACATGACTTTGATGTGTGATCTCATAGAAAAAGAGCCTACTTTCTTTGAAGAATCCATTCAAAAGAAAGAATGGGAAGATGCCATGATAGAGGAATACCAATCCATTATAAAGAATAATGTATGGTAAATAGTTCCCAGACCGAAGAACAAAGATGTGGTATCTTCAAAATGGTTATACAAGATAAAATATGTTGCAAATGGAAGAATTGAAAAACATAAAGTAAGGTTTGTAGCTCGTGGATTCTGTCAAAAGGAAGGCATTGATTATGAAGAGAAGTTTTCTCCTGTAGCGAGATACACTTCTATGATAACCATCATATCTCTTGCAGCCAATATGAAGCGGAAGTTACACCAAACCATCATATCTCTTGCGTACCAATATGAAGCTGGAAGTTACACCATGGATGTGAAAACAATATTCTTAAATGGTTTTATTGCAGAAGAAGTGATTATAGAACAACCTCATGCCTTGAATTTGAAGATAGAAAATACCATGTTTGCGTGCCGGAAGAAGGCTTTTTATGTTTTGAAGCAAGCTCCCAGAGCTTGGTATGGTAGACCGACAATTTCCATCTTGGGATTTAACAAGAGTAAACATGATTCTAACCTTTACTTCAAGGTTATGAATGATGAGCCACTATATGAGTTGTTGTATGTGGGATGAATTATTCTTAATTGGGAAGAAAAGCTCATCCCCGGGATTGTAAGAAGTTAATAAAGTTCGCCGCAGAATTTGAGATGAAAGACCATGCCCCGATGCACCATTTCTTAGGTCTTGAAGTTTGGCAGCCCGTGAGAATATCTTCCTAACCAAGGGAAATATGCAATTGAAATATCAAGAGATTTGACATGTTAAATGTAAATCCATGAACACACCCATGGAAACAAAGTTGAAGCTCATGTATTGATAATTTCGTCAATTATTGATGCTGTATAGACGCATCATTGGTTCGTTGGATGTATTTGACTTAATGCCAAATATATAGTTTTTGTGAACACCTTTGAGTCAATATCCGGTATGATCTCGGACGCAGTTCACCTTTTTGTTGCAAAACATATGATGAGATACCTTAAGGGTACAAGTTGGACTTTGGTCTCAAGTATAATGGAGATCATGACTTCATACTCAGTTGGTTATATTGATTCATATTGAGATGGAAGTACTTCTGATAGAAATAGCACTTCGTGATGGTGTTTCACTCCGGGTTCAACCATGACTTCATGGCAGATCATGAAGCAATCCATTATTTCTCTCAAAATGTCAGAAGCGGAATACATTGCAATAAAGATGATGGAATACATGGTAGAAGATTTGAAATTTGTTGACAGGTCTATTAGATCTGGAGATGGAATCCACCATGATTATATGTGATAATCCAGAATAGCATAAAAGTGACGAAGAACCCATTGTTCTATGATAAATCAAATCACATAGAAATATAGTATCACTACATTGCGGATGTTATCTCCTCAAATAAATTGGTAGATTTTTCTTTGGAGGCGATATTGTGATCTGGGCATTTCTAAATTTTGTAAGTAGGTTAGAGAGTCCCTATTTTGAAAATAAGCTCAAAAGAAATTTTGAATTTGATTTCATCAAGAAAAAGTCGAAATATCAAGTTTCGGTGGTTTAGGAGAGCCTCTAATGTGCTCATTAACCACCGAAAAGCCTTTTGTTCTCAGCACTAAGGGTTGAAGCAATATGATTAATAACCACCCAAAAGTGTTTCAACGGTAAAAATGGAAATCCCGTGCTTTCACATGAGCCAGTTTTCAAGTTGGCGCAATGATTAAAATATAACCGCTGAAATCTCGCCATGGTGGAGGGTATGCACATTCATCGTGTCTATCCGGAAATTTTGAATCCCCTGTGTCTTTTCAACCACATTTGTCTTTTCAAAATATACCAAACACGGGCGGTGTGATTTTCACGTATGTTGTCATGAAGCTTCCCTCCATTTCAGTTGCAAGTACACTTGTCATGATGATCTGGTCATTCCTTCATTTGAAATCTTGATGAGTCATTATGAATCCCGGAGATTACTGAGATAACCGTGAGCTCGCGATTTCATCAGTAAATCATATTCTGAAGAATCTTGATCCCGCTTTCTCTGGCGATTGTCAAAGTGTCACTAGGTCCAGCAAGCACTCTCGATTCAAGTAAGCCTGGTTGGGTTATTAGGTAAGCTCATAATCTATCCTTTTTCAGTTTCAGAAATGAAAATGCCACTGAAAATCTAAATTTTTGGCATATTCTCAGTCAAACGATCATCTGAAATTGTGTTAGTTTTCTGAACTCGGTTTGTGTTACCCTGTTCCATCGGGTTTTTATGAATGATATTCGTTGTCTGCTTAATTTCTAGAGTCATTGTCTACCTGGACGTCCAACTTCCCATAATTATAGGCACACTCAACATTGACCCTTGTCGAAAGCAGGGCTAGTTTTGAGATCTGAGGTAGATGGATTTTGGTTTTTAGAAGCTCACCCATAGGTGGCCGAATTTTTCAAACAGACGAGAGTTTTTTGCATACCGTGAGAAATTAACCAGATTTCACCAACAGGTGGCCGAATCTTTTGTTATTTCCTATGATGGAAGGACGACTAAAGTTGGAAAGGAGGAGATTATCATTGACGAAGCAGCCATTGCAGAGTAATACAGGTTTACCTAGGTCGGGAGATTGTTGGTTCAAGACTACCACATCTTCAAACATTGAATTCAGGTCATATTTTCTACCGATGCATAAAGCTTTGATCCGAAGAAGGATATTCCCATGTTCTATCTAGAATCAAAGTGGCAGCCCCTGCTGAGGGCAATTTTGGTATACATCACCTCTGAAGGGCCATAACAAGGTAATGTTTATTTTAAACTTCTAATCATTCCACAGCAGAGCCTATAAACCTTCCTCTCTTACTTCTTTCATAAAACCCTAACTAAGATGGCAAGATAGGTGAAAGCCCAGCCTACTAAAGTTGTCAGCTGATTATCACATCAAGGGCTAATTACTCTTCTTGTGAGATAAGATCTGCAGAGGAAACAAATTGAGTGGGGTTTCTTTGTTTTGGAATGAATTTCAAATAGAAAGACCACCAGAGGCATAAACTAAGAAAGCCAGGGGCAGAAAAAAATCCTACTCCCAAGAGCAGTCACATGAAAAGGAAAGGAATCTCACTACCAAGAGATCCCATAAAATCATCCCCTGGCAAGAAGAAAGGAATAAAGAGAAAATTGCAGTTTGAAGATAAACAATCTAAAAAACCCTGCCATTGTGAAATAACCCTAAATCTACCTTACGTTGATTCAGAATCAACAAGAGGTGGAAGAGACACAGAATAACATGCAAACTGAACAGGGTGTAGATTTTCGTTCAAATCTACCTTCACCAAGTCTTCCAGAGGCCCATAGGCAACCATAAGCAGAAGCCTCCTCAAGCAAGCCTAAAATAGTTAGATCACGGAAAATCAACAAGCTCCTGTAACAGGTTTATGAAATGGAAGTCGTAGAAAGGGTGATCAAAAAATCCAACAAAGACCTCACTGACAGAAATGAAAAACTGTTCAAAATGAATCAAACCCTCATGGAGAAGCATGATAAAATTAAATATAGAAACAAAGGCATTGATCGAAAACATGAAGTCGCATAGACAAACATGATCCTGAGGTTGAAGTTAAAATAGTTTCAATCACCAGCAAAGGAACAGACTAGATTGGAAACTCTGGCTAACTTAGCCACAACTATGATGGACACACCAGAACACCCCATACAACTAGCAGAGGTTCGCAGGTTTGCAAGAACAAGGGTTGCCTCATCTAAGAAACCCTAAGCATCAAAAAGGGATCCAAGGTAAGTATTTTTGCAATTTTGAAATTTTCAAAGATGCTTTATGGTTTAGGCGCATCGTGATTGTCTACCATCAACCATCGAAAGCGCAAGTGTTTCTGGTGAAGTTAACCCACCCGTAAGCTTTCCAAGTTAACCAATCGGAATCCCGCCATGTTCACTAATCAAGTTTTTGCACAGATCAAGGTTTTTGAGTTGAAAAGGTTTGAAATATTTTCGAATGAACATCCGATGAATTATCAAGACAAAGCCAACAGTTATTTTTGACAGATTGTGGAAAGAAGAGGTGTTCTAAAGGTTTTTGATATCTTTTGAAAAAGCCAGAAAATCAGGACACTTTGCCACCTCAAAAGATATTCAAAATTTGTCTCTTTGAGAATTATCATTTAACCTTGGGAGGCTACCCTGCACATCACCAACAATCAAGAAGAGAGAAAAGACCATGAAACTGATTGACTCTCATAGATCATCCTATCATCTTTTGCAACCTGACTTGAGTTAATATCTTTAGTATATTTGATCCTTGTTTTCGGGATCTCGGAACTACTTTTGTAAAGCTATAAAGCTTAGGATAGAATATGAACCGTGGTTCAATGTTGGGTTCTATATGCTTCTACTGTAAAAAAGACTTATTCTTAATATATGAAAATTACTGTAAGCTTCCTTCGTCTATGTTTTCAGACCTTTCTTCATTGTTTTATGATATCTTATGAGTGAATGTTTTCTTTGTTGGTGCTTATTCAATCTACATGTGACTGCCATCTCACTAATTGATTTGACAAGTTGAATCATGTTATTGCCTTAGTTTTAAACCCATTGTGCTTACTGTCTTACATGAGTATAATCTGGTTCAACAACTATCTTTCTATTCTATTTGATCAACCCTTGTCTCATTGCATTTTTAGAAGGCCTTGTGACATTTGATATTTCTAGACAGACTTAAAGACACAGTCCAATTCCTAGATATTCATCTTGATCCAAAACCACATCACTATTAAGAAAATAGTTCAAAGAGTGAGTTACTGCATCTCCCACTTGGCTCTTGTGGTGAGGTTCCTAGAGGGATAAATACTCATGCTTGTTGTCGGGGAGGAGATTGAAGATTCGCCTTTCCTTTGGGATTAACACGGCCACGCATCCAGCTTTCATGATAGACAAAGCTTGGACATTTACTTGGTTGTAATCTTATATCTGGCAACTCCACTCCATTAAAGACTCCATCAAGGATCCGTGACAAAAGATGAAGGGTTAAATTTCAAATCCAGGTACCAGTTCATTAGTCTGATTTGTGAACTGTTGTATTTATTTATCAACTCTTTCGTGTTTTTCCCTTCACGTGTAAAGAGAATCATTTTCTGTATTGTATATTTGAAAAATCATCATCCTTCTTGTATATATCCAACCTCAGAAGAAGAAATCTTGCAGCCCTGCATTGTAGATGTAGATTCTATATTTTTACCTCAACCTATTCCTAAAGATTTAGATCCGGCACTCGCATTCCTCCGACCGAAAGCATTCACAATAACCTTGAGGAGGTTGAACTTGTTTCAAAACTTGCCCAGATCTCAACCCCTCTAGCCATAATTTCTGAACCCGATCAACTTATCATCTCCTCATGATCAGCCTTCCTCCACGCCTTTTGAAGAAGATCCGGATGAAGATGTTCAAACCTCTACAGCTACCCCATCTTCTTCATCCTATCCTGATGACTCATATGAATATCTCCCTTTGTTTCCTGGAGAGAATCAAGCTTCAGCCGAGACACGCGGAATCCTTTTTTGATTTTGTTGATCATTTTCAGCTTGTTCATGAAGATGATCGCGAGATTTTTCTCAAAGTCTCTATCAAAGATTTTGCCGCATATTTTAAAAGTCTAAGAACTCGATTCAATTGCCTTGACCGAAGTTCTCTAATGCTTCCCAAGCATTAAAGGGCACAAATCTTTAGACTCTAATTCTGTCGAATTTTTTATGCTTTAAAGAGAGAGCAGAGTCAAACTTTTCCTATTTTCAATCAAAATTTTAACCGCATGTGTCATGACATGCCTTTGGAGATCCGGCCTACGGAAATAGCTACCATGATACATTATGTTATGTGTCTTCATTCATAACTTTCCCTTCTTCTGCTAGAAAGGGAGTCTTCATCTTTAACTCAATTGTTTGAAGATGCTCATGAGGTAGAGGAGAACATCCATGCATCTAGGTTGATCAGAATGCAAGATGATTCTGAAAATATGCAAACATATGAGCAAGAATATTGTCATTACATTTCAGATTCTGAGCAAGAAAGAAGTGAGTATGAAGCAGATTTTAATCAACAAATGAGGGTGAGTACATTTCAGGATTCAAATCAGATTCTTTAGCATGTGCGTAGTATTCTAGAGACATGTATGCATGTGAAGTTTATGATCGGTTTGTAAATCAGAATGAGCCTGTGATAACCAATGATTATATAGGCAACTACATGTTTTTTAGATGATCAAAATTCATATGGTGTAAAACCTATTCTTTCATCATCTTGTGTACATTTGTCCGAGAAAGAAGTTACACTATTGATGATCAATCACCGACCAAGAGGATTAAAAGATGATCGGGCCCTCTTGTAGAGAAAACGATCATGGCTGGGCAAGAGGTTACCACCGACGCAAACACCGAGGAGCGCGATGTTTCTTTATTTTCTTTTCAAGGATCCAGTGGCATCCTTCATGGAATCATACATTTCAAAGAACCCGAAAATTTCAGATTTCCTTATCTTGCCAGAGTTTCTGGGTAAGTATGATTTCCTGAATAGCTCCTTGTCATTGTGGTTCCATGTTCAACATCATTTGCTGATCAACAATAAAGACAAGATTTCTTCAGTTGCTTTAAATTGCTTGATGTATTTCTATGGAAATCAAAGATTCACTTAACAAATGGCGAGTTGGTTAGTGTAGGAGAGGAATACCGCTGTCTCAGTATTTCCAGACAGCCAGAAATAGTAGTTAGCATTGGTTGAATAAAGGCAGTTTTTGAGGTATTCAAAGACCAGTTGCACAAATCTTGAGAGTTTTCAGATATTATTTTAATGTACAATTGACTCCATGCCCAATGGAACACCAGAGTTTAAGTTATGTTTGAGTTTCTCCAGGAAAGGCATCAGATCTGGAATTCTTGAAACCTCACAAGGAGGTGTTCATCCCCAATAGGATCCAAATGGTTATCTCCTCAAATAAATTGGTGGATTTTTGCTTTTGAGGTGATAGGTTGTGATCTAAATTTTATTTCTAAATTTTGTAAGTAGGTTAGAGAGTCCGTATTTTGAAAATAAGCTCAAAAGAAATTTGGGATTTGGTTTGGTCAAGAAAAGTCAGAATCTCAGGTTTCTATGGTTTATATGGCCTAATGTGTGCTCATTAACCACCGAAGCCTTTGTTCTATTGCCACCATGGGGTCGGGCAATAAGGCGATTAACCAATCGAAAGTGTTTCAACGTAAATGGAAGTTCGTGTTTTCTGCGACGAGCCACCACTGGCTGGGTTGGTGCAATGATTAAAACATAACCGCCAAAAGCTTCCATGGTGGAGGGATGCACGCTCGTGGTGTCTATCCGAAAGTTTTGAAGTCCCTGTGTCCTTTCAACCAAAATTGGTCTTTTCAAAATCCAAACACGACGGTGATTTTCATGTATGATTTCACGGAGGCTCCCTCCATTTCAGTCGCAGGTACACTAGCCATCATGATCTGGTTACTCCATTGAATCCTCGATGAGTCATTATGAATCCCAAAGGTTGTTGAGATAACTGTGAGCTCGAGATTTCATCAGTAAATCGTATTTTCAAAGAATCCTAATCTCGTTTCCTCTGGTGATTGTCAAAGTTCCATTAAGTCCAGGGAGCACTCTCGAGTCAAGTGTTTGGTCTGCTATCGTACAATGCATCTATCCTCTTCGGGCCAAAATGAAAATGCCACCGAAAATCTAAATTTTTTGCATATTCTCAGTCAAATTGTCTTTCGAAACTGGGTTAGTTTTTTTGAACTCGGTAATCCTAATGTTTTTGTCACCCTGTTCCACCGGTTTTTTCATGAGTGATACTTGTTGTCCGCCTAATTTCTAGAGTCATTGTATCCCGAACATACAGCTTCCCATAATCACAGGCAAACTGAACATTGACCCATGTCGAAAGCAGGGTCATCTTTGAGATCTGAGGTAGATGGATTTTGGTATTTAGAAGCTCACCTGGAGGTGGCCGAATTTTTCAAATAGACCGGAGTTTTTTCATACTGTGAGAAATAGACAACATTTCACCAACAGGTGGCCAAATATTTTTCTATTTCCTATGATGGAAGGATTGCTAAAGTTGGCAAGGAGGATATTATCATTGACGAAGCAGCCATTGCTGAGTAAACAGGTTTACCCAGGTTGGGAGATTGTTGGTTCAAGACTACCACACCTTCAAACATCGAATTCAAGTCATATTTGCTACCAGTGCATAAAGATTTGACCTGAAGAAGGATATTCCCATGTCTTATTTGGAACCAAAGTGGCAATACCTGTTGAAGGCAATTTTGGTGTATATCACTTGTGAGGGCGCCATAACAGAGTAATGTTTTATCATTTTAAACTTCTGAATCATTCCACAGGCAGAGAGCCTATAAACCTACCTTACTTCTTTCACAAAACCCTAACGAAGATGGCAAGACAAGTGAAATCCCAACCTGCTAAGGTTGTCAGTAGATTATCACATCAAGGGATAATTGCTCTTCTTGTGAGAGAAGCTCGCGAGAGGAAAAAAAAAAAAAAAAACAAATTGAGTGGGGTTTCTTTTTGTTTTGGAATGAATTTCAAAGAGAAAGACCACCAGAGGCAGAAAACAAGAAAGTCAAGTAAAAACTCCCATCTCTAAGAGTAGTCATAGGAAGAGGAAAGGAATATCACTACCAAGAGATCCCATAAAATCATCCCCTGGCAAGAAGAAAGGAATCAAGAGTAGTACTCAGTAGCTTGAAGGTAACAGCCTAAAAACCTCGCCATATGAAATAACCTTTCTAAATCTACCTACAAAGGATTCAAAAATTTAACAAAGTTAAGGTAGACATAGGATAACATGCGATCAACAGGTGATTTTCGTCAAATCTACTCTCACTGCGTCCTCCGTGAGGTCTATAGGCAACTGTATGTATTCCTCAAGCAGCCTAAAATAGCTAGAACAATGTAAAATCCAAACAAGCTCCCCAAGAATCAGCGTTTATGAAATGGGTTCCAGGTGCTAAGTGATCAAAAATCCAACACGAATCTCACCGATTTAAAATGCGTAACCTGCTCAAATGAACAAAACCCTCAAGGAGAAGCATGATAAAATTAAAGATAGAAATAGGGTATTGATCAGAGAAAACATAAAGCCAGAGCAGACAAAATCAGATCCCGAGGTTGAAGTTAAAGGAGTTTCAATCACCAGTAGAGGAGCAGATTGGATTGGAAACTTTGGCTAACTTAGCCATGACTATGATGGACACACCAACAATCTCTAATAATGTCCGTAAGAGAGGCCCGTGTCCTGGAGAACAAGGCTCTTCATCTAAGAAACCTCGAAAGCATCAAAAAGGGATCCAGGTGAGCATTTTTACAAATTTTAAATTTTTCTCAAAGATGTAGCTGTGGTTTAGGTGAACAGGATGATTGTTCATTAACCACCGAAAGTGGTGCTTTCGGTGGTTAACCCACCCAGAAGCTTTCCAAATTATCCACCGAAAGCCTGTCATGTTCATAATAATCAAGTTTTTGCACAGATCAAGGTTTTTGAGTTGAAAAGGTTTGAAATATTTTCTAATGAACATCTGATGAATTATCAAGACAAAGCCAACAATCATTTTTGATGTGATTGTGGAGAAAAGAGGTTTTTCAAAGGTTTTTGATATCTTTGACAAAAACAGAAAATCATGACACTTTCTCACATCAACAAATTCGAATTTACCTCTCTTGGAGAGTCATCATCTTTGGGAGGCCATCCCACTCACCAACAATCAAGAGAGAAAGACCATGAAATCTGTGATTGACCTCATTCTTGGGGATCATCCCACATATTTTGCAACTGAATTTGAGTTACTATCTTTAGTATATTTGATCCTTGTTTTCAAGATCTCATAACTACTTTGTAAAGCCATAAAGCTTAGGATAGAATATGAACCGTGCTTCATGTTGGCTCCCATGTTGCTACTATAAATGAGACTTATTCTTAATATATAAAACATTGCAAGCTTCCTTCATATGTGTTTTCGGACCTTTCTTTTCTCGCTTCTATGGATATCTTATGAGTGAATGTTTTCTTTGTTGGCGCTTATTCAATCTATATGTGATCGCTATCTCACTAATTGATTGATTAAGTTAAGAATCATAAGTTATTGCCTTAGTTTTTAAACCCATTGTGCTTAATGTTTTACATGAGTATAATCTGGATCAACAACTATCTTCTATTCTATTTGATCAACCCTTGTCCGATTGCATTCTTAGAAGGCCTTATGATACTTGATATTACTAGACAGTCTTAAAGACACATTCAAAATCAGATTTAGATATTTATCTTGATCCAAAAAACCACATAAATTATTAAGAAAATAGTTCCAAAAAAGAGTGAGTTACCAGTACCCTCGACTTAAAATTAGGAGGGTTTCTTGGAGGGATAACACGTGACATGGTGCAGAGGAGAGTTGTAAAGATCCAATATGTCGGCACATAAGGAGCAAGTTCATGTGTTGGCCAAGCCTCTATCTCGTGTAAAGTTTGGAATAATTGCGACAAGCTTGCATATCCCTAAAATGACCTCACTTCGAAGGGGAGGATGTTGATGATATTATGGCATTCCCACCCTCAACAATGGGTAGCTCACTAGGATTTTATATCCTAGGGGATTGATCATCCCCGAACATATCCCGAAGGTCCAGTAATGATGACCACGTAGGCACCAAGGCATGTATATGTTATTTTTGGTCAGTAGTGGTAGCTCTGTTTAGATTTTATATCCTAGGGAATCCATCATCCTTGGACATCCCTAGGGTCTATCAGAGTACCACAAATGTTGTTTTTCTCCTCGCCTCTACTATGTTGCTATATGATGTTGGTGGCTTTTTCTCAAGCCCTGCTGTTGATGATGTTGTTGCTCCAACCTCCTATTGTTTATAATGTCCTTGTTCTAGCCTTGTGTTGTTGATGATGTTGTTGTTGTATCAGCCTCGTGTTGTTGATGATGATGTATCAACCTAGTCCTTTTGATGTCGTTGTTATAGTTTTATACTAACTGATGTTGATGTTTCACATTCCAGCTCCATGTTGTGAACGATGATGATGATGCTATTCCAGGTCCATGTTGTGAATGATGATGATATTTATGATGAGAAAAACTTTTGATGATTTATATATATTCCAGTCAATGTTCTAGGTGTTGATGATGTTGTTTCCCTCTCTCTCTCCTGATGATGTTGTCGAATACCCTTCTTGTTAAGGGGGAGTGTTGAAATATTGTAACTTCGAAGGATAGTCTAAATATAATTGATTTATTATTAAATAGATCAATCCCCTTTTGTGGATTGATAATGTCAGGACTTATGTATGACCAAAACCCCTTTTTTGGATTGGTTAAACCGTGTTTATATAATGCTAATTGAGAATTCAACCTCTAGGGCTAATTAAAGTGGTTTTAACCACTAGTTGAAGAAGTTGGCCTGACCTAATGAAGAGACACAACCCTAGAGCTCCCCAGATAGTATAAATAAGAGAGGATAGCGCCTCATTCTCTCACTCACTCAAGTCACTCATCTAGTGTGCAAGATTGAAGGAAGTTGTAGTTAGAAGAAGGAGAAGAGAGAAGCACATTGCTCAGTCTTGGATATTCTCTATTGTTTGGTCTTTTATCTTGGAAGTGTATTGGCAATCTATATTAAGGAAGTTTTTTGGGGTTTTCTCCCCCATGAGGGTTTCCCAGGATAAAATGCTATGTACCTTGTGATTGTGTTTCTCTCAGTGATCCTTCTTATGCTATTATTGTCTAGTAAATTGAAAAGAACTTAATAACATCTCTAAATTTAACACTAAGGATGAATCCAAGAGAGAAGACTCCTTGGGACAAAGGGGAAGACCACCAATCCAATGTTGGGGATGCAAAGAAGATCACATGTACAAGGATTGTACTCACATAAAATACAAAGTGAATACCATGCACAACATCCAAGAGGCTACAACAGTAGAAGACATGGGCAGAATATATGTAGCCTTAGAAGATCGACAAAGAGTACCAATCCAATATGATAGAGGCAGAAGATAAGATCATTAATTGGCCTATTGCTATATTAATTAATTTAGGAGAAATCCATTGTTACATTAATCCTAAAATAGTGGATAGATTACATTTGGAGAAAAGTAAGCTTGAAAAATGAAGTTTGGTTCAACTAGCCACTGGAACCATAAGAAGGATCAATGAGATGGTCATAGGTTGTCCCATAAATCTTAATGGAGTAAATATTGATTCTGATCTAAATATTATACCATTGGGATCTTATGATATTATAATTGGAATGGATTGGTTGGACAAACATTAAGTTTTCCCAGATTGTGATAAAAAGACATTTACATGTCTTGATGAAGAAGGAAAACAAAGCACTGTGAAAGGAATTCCAAGACCCATTTCTATAAATGAGATTTCAGCCTTACAACTGAAGAGATGTTTCAGGAAAGGATGTTGTTGGACATGGTGTTATGTTTTCATTGATGTCAATAAGGGTTAATATAGATTTATCATCCAAACAAGTATCTGACTATACCAGTTGTAGGAATCAACAGTAAAGAACAAAGAAGAATGTTGATCATTGGATCAAAATACGAGCACGATCAGACGGTAAAGAATGAAAAACAATGTTGATCGTTGGATCAAAATAAGAGCACAATTGGCCGATAAAAATGAAGAACAATGTTGATCGTTGGATCAAAATAAGAGCACAATCGGACGGTAAAGAACGAAGAAACTATGTTAATTGTTGGATCAAAATGAAATCATGATCAGACGACTCAATTCTCTTTCCGCGAGTCCGTTGAGCAACCAAAAAATGGATAACTATCATATTATATCGATATCACTTAAAAATTTATAGGTATGGTTCATTATGAAGGTAACAGAAGTTGGTCATGCATTTTGATGACATCCGAGAAGAGATATGAGCCCGCAAGTCCAAGATTTC
>SNQJ01S0054621.1:50554-71206 GCA_010110895.2 Picea sitchensis
AAAGTCTGCCTACCAGTACCATTTGAGAATCTGATTCTTAATATAGTTCCTATTAAAAAGATATTGGAGAAAAATCAAAGTCATTTGATTACTTAAAATTAATAAAAGAAGAAATTAAAACAAATATATGTTAATGAAAGGATACAATGGTTCATTATTAAAAGACATAATGATTCAAAGTTCACCAGTTGGAAGACTATATAAACAAGAAAGAATGGTGAGAATAAAGTGTCAATGTGGTATACATCAGAAGATCAGAAGCAAGTGCATCATCTAAGGAAGAAAGACAAATATGCTTATGAAGTTATGGTGGAAGGGAGGAAAAAGGAATGATTAGTATCCTTTGATAAATAATGTTTAAATACAGGGAGTTGGAGCTTCCTGGGGTTGGTGCCCTAAAACAAGGGATTTGGTGCTTCCTAGGGTTGGTTCCCTAAAAACAAGGGAGTTGGTACTTCCTAGGGTTGGAGCCCTGAAACAACAGGGTAGTTGGAGCTTCCTAGGGTTGGTTTCGTGAACAATGGGATTGTTGTCTCCTAGAGTTGGTTCTCTAAATCAATCTTTATATAAACTTGTAATTTGTAATTTAAGTTTATACTTATTGATGTTATTTACTAAAGTTTCTTGTTGATCAATAATATAAATAATTATTTAAAAATTGATAAAAAGTTATCAATATTGATTCACCTCCCCCTCTCAGTATTAATCTACATTCCAATAGATTTAAATTGTATGCAACCCATGTGGAGGATACAGAAAAGAAAAAAGGGCCAAGCCTTGAAGATTTTTCAGTATTGCAAGATTTTGAAGATGTATTCCAAGAAATACCAGGGTTTCCACCAAAGAGGGAGATAAGTTTCTCTATTGATTTAGTATCGGGAGATGCCCCAGTATCAAAAACACCTTACAGAATAAGTACACCAAAATTAAAGGAATTAAAAATGCAGTTGGAAGAATTGTTGAAGAAAAGGTGCATACTTCCAAGTGTTTCACCTTGGGGAGCACTAGTACTCTTCGTCAAAAAGAAGGATGGGACATTGAGGCCGTGTATTGACTTTAGACAACTGAATAAATACACTATGAAGAAAAAATACCATCTACCCATAATTAATGACCTCTTTGATCAACTAAGAGGGGCAAATATATTTTCAAAGATAGACTTCAAATCAGGGTACCACCACGTAAGAATCAAAGAAGAATACATCAACACGACAACCTTTAGAACTGGGTATGGGAATTATGAATTTGTAGTGGTGCCATTTGGGCTGACCATTGCACCAGTTGTATTTATGTGCTTAATGAATAACATATTTAGAAATTATTTGTATAAGTTTGTCATAGTATTCTTGGATGAGATACTTATATATTCTAAGTCATAGGAAGACCATGAACATCACTTGGGATTGGTATTGCAAGTGTTGAGGGAACATAATTTGTATGTCAAGCTTAGTAAGTTTTATTTTTACCAAGAAAATATCCATTACTTGGGACACATTATTTCAAAACAAGGTATAACAGTAGATCCAGAGAAGATTGAATCCATTAGAGGATGGCCAACACCCATGAATGTTTCAGAAATCAAATCTTTTATGGGATTAGTTGGTTACTACAGAATATTTATAGTAGGGTTCTCTAAGATTTCCCATCCCATCATTTCTTTGCAAAAGAAGGGAATTAAATTTGAATGGACAACCGAGTGTGAAGATAACTTTGATTTGTTGAAATAATTGCTTACTAGTGCACCTATTTTAAATATTGTTGACCCAAATAAAATTTTTGTGGTATGTACATATGCATGCAAGGAAGGACTTGGTGGAGTCCTCACTCAAAATGGACATGTCATTGGTTATGAGTCTAGAAAGCTTAAAGAACATGGGAGGAACTATGCCACACATGACTTGGAGCTTGCTTTCATTGTTTATGCATTGAATATGTGGAAGCATTATCTCATGGGAAAGAGATTTGAATTAATAACATACCATAGTGGTCTGAAATATCTTTTTGAACAACCAACTTTTAATGCCAGGCAACGAGATGGCTGGAATTTTTAAGTGAATACGATTTTGACATCAAGCCTATCAAAGGAAAAGAAAATAAGGTTGTTGATGCACTAAGTAGAAGAATACATCTCATGCATGCTATAACCATTAGTATGCATCAGTCAGATTTGAAGAGCATAATTTTAGATGTTCTTGTTACATATCATCATTACCTACAAGTAAAAGAAAGCTTACAATAGAAAAATGTATAGCAGAAAATTAAAGAATATGAGATGAAGGAAGATAGATTACTTATGCATAAAAATAGAATTTGTGTTCTTAGTTCCGAAGAACTTAGGAATTTGGTATTAAAATAAATGCACAATGTTCTGCATGTCGAACATCCCGATTACCATAAAATAATTGAAACAGTAAGAGGCCAATTATTTTTTCCAAGAATGAAGAAATATGTTGTCGATTACATTACCAGATGGATGAAATGTCAGAGAGTGAAGTATGAGCATAGACACCCAGCGGGTTTGTTACATCCATTACCAATTCCAGAGAAGAAATGGGAAGTGGTAATCATTGATTTTATAACTGAATTTCCCAAGACAACAAGGCAACATGATTCAATAATGGTAGTGATTGATAAATTGACAAAGGATTCTCATTTTGTTCCAGCAAAAATGACTCATAAAACAACCAATATTGCATAAATTTACATGAGGGAGATTGCTAGGTTACATGGGATACCTAAGGCAATTGTTTCAGATAAAGATACTAAGTTTACTTCAAATTTCTAGAGGGGATTGTTTAAAGGATTTGGTACAAATCTGAACTTTAGCACAACATACCATCCATAGTCAGATGGGCAGACAGAGAGAGTCAACCAAGTAATCGAAGACATGTTGAGAATGTATGTGATGGATAAGCCATCTAGGTTGGAAGATTACTTGCACTTGATTGAGTTTTCCTATAATAATGGGTATCAAGTTTCATTGAATGAATCTTTGTATGGTAGGAAATGCAATACTCCAATGAGTTGGGAAAACCCAACAGACATAGTTGTACTTGGGCCAGAATTGCTCAAGGATACGGAAGACCAGATGGTTAGAATTAAGAAGAACTTAAAGGCAATTCAAGATAGAAAAAAATGTTATGCAAATAAGAACATGACGACTAGATAATTTAAAGTGGAGGAGCATGTGTTTTTGAAAGTGAATCCCAAGAAGAGCTCACTGAAATTGGGTAGTTGTACAAATCTAACAACCATATTATGTGGTTCATTTGAGATATTAGATGGAATAGGACCAGTTGCATACATGCTTGCATTTCCCGCTTCCATGAATGTGCATAATGGATTTCATGTATGTTTGCTAAAAAAGTATGTACATGATCCTAACCATGTTATTGATTGGAATTTAATTCAGGTGGAGCCAGAGGAAGACTTACAGGTCTAGTTATTGCACATATTGGACAGAAAAGTCAAAATGCTTTGGAATCGAGTTATAGAGATGGTAAAATTTCAATGGACTTGCTACAGTCCTCAAGATGCTACTTGGGAGCATGAAGATTCCAATTGGGCAGAGTACCCACAACTTTTTGAATAATTTTGAAATTTTGATTTTCTGTTTTGTATATGCACTGATGACAGTGCCAAAATAAGGGGGAGGGAAATGTAATACCCCAATTTTGAGTCCCCATATTAAATAATGTATTTTGTTAATTTATGAAAGGCCGGAGTTCCCAAACAATTAAAAGAGGCTAGCATGCCTAGGAAATGTAATGTTTTGATCATTATTAATAATAAAATACATCGTTGACTGCTAGACGAACAAGGACAAGAGTTATAGGGGGCTATGATTCCACAAGAGAGGGGGCTTAGGGGGATAAGTCTTTTTATTATATGTTATTTACCCATAACTGTTTTAATTGAGAGAAGCGGTTACATGAGCTTATTGGGGAAGGCCATGTGGTTCTTGATTTCCAAGTAATTATATAAACCCATATTTGGGCTATTTGGGGGGTTCACACTCTTAATTATGTTCTCTCTCTCCATTCACTCTTTCACCCATTCATCATTCCTCATTAATTTTGATATTGGCTTAGAAAATAAAAACAAATTGTTGGTAGAGAAGCCATTGTTGGCTGGTTGTAGTGATCGTTGGTGTATTCCTGCCATGAATTAATGCCTACATGTCTGATATGCATTGGCATGTGTTAAGTTTTTCTTACAGCTGTGAATCCTGAGAGTCCCAATATGGATATTCTTGACCAGATGCACTGGGGCCCTAGAACAAGGTGGACATCYTGAGGGACTGCATGGAAGAGAAGGGGGTCCATTCTCTTGGSTTGTGCAGGATGGAGAGCAGAGAGTTGGTGTACTTTGGATTGATTTGTGTTGAGAASCCTGGGAGTGCTTGAGTCCTGACTCATTTGGGAAGGTGAGTGACACCATGGAACCGTCTTTGTAGATTCGTAGCCCTAGATYGGGGGTGACATTATTGTTGAGACTTGGAACAACAATGTCTACGACTRGGTGGAACGTCCTTGGTCTGTGTTGGGTTGCTATTTTGRCATATTTTTCATCATCAATTGATTGCATTTTTTATCCATTTTCTCCATTCCTACACCTAATTCCTATGCTTATTACCATACTTATCCCCATTTGTGAAGCCAATATACCCAACAATCATAATAAGGTAAAATTGTTGTTAATTTGTATAGTTTCCTTTGTTTTTAATGATTTATAAAGGTTTAGGATTGATCTTACTAATGATGGTTGATGTCAGTCAAGTTCAGCTGAAGATTTCCTGCCAACATAGCTCAGTTCTTGTCACTACAATTCCGTTCTGGTTCACAGAATCCATGGTTCTCATACTTCCACGTGATTTGGGCACATGGGTGTTTTAGATCAAAGGCTCAAGATGGATATGTGTTATACTAGTCACACTTTGTTTTTAATGATTTATAAAGGTTTAGGATTGATCTTACTAATGATGGTTGATGTCAGTCAAGTTCAGCTGAAGATTTCCTGCCAACATAGCTCAGTTCTTGTCACTACAATTTCGTTCTGGTTCACAGAATCCATGGTTCTCATACTTCCACGTGATTTGGGCACATGGGTTTTTTAGATCAAAGGCTCAAGATGGATATGTGTTATACTAGTCACGCCTGGGTCAGTTTGAAGAGGCTTGAATTGCTAGTGAACGATTTTGGTCATATTTTTCTTATACGCATACAAATGGAAACGATTCAGGAAATTGTGGTTCAATGGATTGTGGTGATTATGTGTCAAGTGAAGAAGATGATACACTTGTTTATATTTTATTCTCATCCAAACACGATTTGTAGGAGCAGATTTGATGTACTCTGTTTTTCCTATCTTAGCAATCTGTTCTCAAAAGTAGGGATGTGTATTTGTCCATGCACTGAAGGATTTATACAGGGATTGCATTATTTAAATGACTATGCTAGGATGTAGAAGGGGGTTGATAGATATGATCTGATGATACAGTTCTCTTTCCTTTGTATTAAAGATAACCTATATAATAGAATGAAGTTGTTGTTTCAGTATTAATTTGTTTGTTGTATTTATGGTTTAATTCAAGTCTATTTCTAGTATTTATTCAATGCTTAGTATTGATATAATCTTTTAGGCTGTGAGTTATTTCACAGTGCATATCAAACATGGTAGGATCCCCATGTGTTGATTTTCACTCTATTCTTTATTAGTTTCAATTAGTTAATGCATGCATCTCTTTACAACTTTTTTTTTTTTATTCATTGATTGTATGAGAAAATTTTAATTAAATCAAACTTGGATTGGGATTGAATAATTGTGAAGTAAGTGATTTTACATCACGAGAGATTACTTATACATATGGTTTTGCAAAGAACCAATGGAAAGTGTTTACGATTTGCTAACTCATTCTCAGAAATCTTTTCATTTCCAGCTTGTGTGTTTATTTCTATAACTCTTTCAAAGACACTCAAGCAGGTTAAATTGGATATTGGAATCGTATTGTCCGTGCAATAAATGATATGATTATTGATCATGATACATTGTTGTCACCTGCAACCAGACCAAGCCCCAATCATTCCAACTATCAACTTGTGGAGATTAACTAGTTTCATAAAGGGTTTTTAGTTATTTTGCAATTAGATTTATCATAGGTAAGATAACTAGCCTTGATCATGCACATACTGTGCTTGCACCTCACAAGTTTACTTTCTTGGATTGATAAGTAAATGCTAAGGAGCCTAGACCACTAGGAGCAACCCAACATTTTGGCGTCATTGTCGAGGAGGTGCTAAAGGGATTGAAGTCTAGGTAGGTAGGTTTCCTTTTCAGTTACACAACTTGGTGAAGGAGGAAAAAGTAAGACGAAGACAAAAACCTTTGCTACCACTTTAGTGAGTTCCTCCGAACCCTTGATTGTTCTCTTTCATGCAAGTGTGTTTTCTTTCCTATAAGTGTGGTGTGTCTTTCAATTCCGCAATTAGTTTTAATTCATTCATTTTAAATTTCAGTTTTCAATTATTTCTTTGGGTGCTATAATAACTCCCCCTGGTAATAATCCATCTGTGACCGGGACTTATAAACCAACAAAAGCTTATAGATGTTCAAAAACTTGTTGAGAAAAGAAGGGCTCATCACTACAAGGAATTTCTTCAAACCTTGTTCCAATGTCATATCCATATCTTGCGAGAAATTTTCCTTGCAAGAGAGGGAAAAGATCCATGAACACACTCAGAATGAAGATCTGAAGGACATTTTAATTCATCATTCCAAATATGTAGAAGAGGCCCAAGAATCATGGACACTACCTGATGAAGAGAAAATGTTGGAAACTGAAATTGAAGAGTTTCTTTCCTACCTAACACCAGATTCTATGTATGAAGAGCATATTACAGAAGATCTGTAGGGAGACCAAAGGAATCAAGATTACATTGAATCTTGGTTTGATACAGTCATCAAGTCCCAACACTCCATTCTTCAACAACTCTTGGCATCCAAATCATGTGATAAGCTGGCCTTTCATATCCAGGTATTTATTAATGTACATTTTTCAGTACTGGATATGATTATTTTAGAGATCATATTCCGTAGATGGCTACATTGGAAATATGCATATACTTGAAATAAATATTCTTATTTCCAGTAGAGTAGGTTAGTATAGGGAAATAAATAAATAAAAGTAAAGAGAAAAATAAGCTTTGTTGTGAAAACCAGCTTGTCTGGCACAGCTTAGCAGGGATCTAGTTAGAAAACCAAGCAACTGGCAGGCTAGATTCCCAATAAAGTCCATGGGTGATTATCCATTCAATTTCTGCAAAATCATATGGTTTTGTGCTCAGTTGGATGATGGGAGATTCATTAAGGCTTCCCCTCTAGAAGGTTTTAACCCATCGACTTTAACACATTTTCTAGGTTTGAAACTCGAGAAATTTTTGGTACCCTAGAACCTACATGCCTCAATGGTAGGTATCCTTGTCATCTGCTAAGGAAACACATTAATGTTTCTTGGCAGAAGAATTCTACAGTTCATTCGATTTCAGCAAATCCATTCATGACTATTAGAATGTACCTAGTGCCTTGATTCAGATTGACATCAAAGGTGGGATATCTCGCATTTGTTAACGACTCTCCTTAATGGTCGATAATCCAATGACTCCTACCTATGTTCGACATCAACATACCTATTCACATAGGTAGTATTGCACAATAGAGGAACGCGAACAAAGACCTTGCAGTTCATTGACAATTATAGGAGTCTTGCAGCCATGGACAATTCAACAGTACAAAGGCAATTCTTTGATGGCACAAATTCAGTATTTCAAAAAGGAAACTAGAGAGTCTAATACTCTTATGGCAGGTTTTTGGTGGCAACAGTTTGAGTAGAATCTTTTATCACAAAATTTTGAAACTCAATCTGTTATTTCAGAGGACATTCTTTGTTTCAATAATTTGCATTCATTTATTTGGTTTTGTTTTTAAAATATTTCAGTATAGAAGTAGTTCAACAGTATGTTCAGATTATCATCAACTTGGTTTAACAACATCAGTTCCTGCAAAAAATTCCAGTGATATTTGTGTTCAGGACACAAAGAACTCCACAGAGGTAGCAGGAAACTTGTAAGTGTTAGTTCTTAAATTTTCATGAGTCAGAAACAAAGTATTTTCAGTGTTTCAGATAGATTCAAAAAGATTTCAACTCTGATCAACTTTCAGAGCACAAAAATTCATTCATGCAAACAAAACATAAGTTGAAATTATTTCTGTAAGTATTAAAGTTGAAAACAACCTGAGGTAAGGATCTTTTCTACTCTTTTCAACTCATTGAATACAAAGGAAATTTATTTTTATTAAAACAAAATTTTAAATATTATATGCTTGTTAATCTATATGTAAAAATGATCATGTGTTATAACCTTTCCCTCTCCCGTAAGTATATTGGGATTATCACATATCTGATTTAACCCACCACTCTCTGTCATAATTTTGCCCACTCCTACAATCAAAATTATTCATTTAACTATTTCTCACTTCCATATCACGCTATGATTACCCACTTCTCAGCACAAGTAAACACGACTTCATTGATTGATGAGCTTATTCACTCATTCGAATCACTGCAAGGATTCAATATGAGTTCATAATATTAACAATCCCCTATCTATTGCTTCATGACCGTTTACTGCAAGATACCAGATATAATAAATATGCAGAACGGAAATAAAATGATAGTAATGGCAGAATAACAGTAATATATCTAGCATAATCTCCACAATAACACAAAAATGATATAAGAACAACAACAAAAATAACACTTTGATTTAGAAAGCAATGTTCACAGGGCTCTTCGAGGGGGCAACCTCCAATCGAGCAGCGCTCTATTACAATAATCTCCAAGCTAGGGTTTTCATACCCTCGACCCTTATTTATACTAAATATGTCTATCAAGAGAAACATCTAGACGAAGATCCTTCTAGAAGTGGAAGCTTCTATTAGGTCTTCTTACATCCGCCTTATTCTATTTTATTGAAAGGCCTTATTAATATTGACCTTTATTACATCCGAATATATTGATCTAGCTATGTGCGGGTTAGGACCCTAACATGTCCGCCCCCTTAAAAACAGCCTTGTCCTCAAGGCTTGAGATGTGGAAACTGCTGCAAAATGGTAGTTGGTTCCCAAGTGGCATCTGTTGGAGTCGTATCTTTCCACTGGACTAGCACTTCCTTGATGGTTCTCTGACACAAGCGACGCTCACACTGGTCCAAAACTGCTTCTGGTTGTAGCCAAATGGATCCTTCTTCAGCTAACTCGGGAAGGTTGGTTTGAATTTGGCACCTAGTTCCATTCACCTTCTTTAAGCATGAAACATGAAAAACTGGATGTAGTTTCGACTAACTGGGCAGATCTAACTGATATGTGACTTGTCCCACACGCTTGAGAACTATATAAGGACCATAAAATTTGGGCGCTAGCTTCTGACAATGCTCGGACTTGAGGGAAGTTTGCTTGTATGGTTGTAGTCGCAGAAACACTTGATCCCCTTCTGCAAATTGACGTTCAAAGCGACCTTGATCTACTTGTTGCTTCATGCAATTATGTGCCATGGCCAAGTTCTCTTTAAGGGTACGAAGAATATCCTCTTGAACTATAAGTGTTTGGTTTGTACTTTATGGCACGTAAGAATATCCCTCAACTATAAGGCTTGGGCTCAACCGCTTTGACCTTCGAGGGTACCCGGCATAGAGAACTGGCGGTGGTCATTCATTACACCGCCCAAAGGAGCGAAAATATAGTAGGTGGTTGTATCACCATTTAGTTAGTGGTAACTATTGAGCCCATTGATGTTGTTTTTCGGAAACAATTTATATGTATACCAAACACCTGTTGACAAACCTGTTTGACCATCACCAGATGATATTAGCTGAGATGCAATTATGCCTCAGAAGCTTAAAATAGCTTCTGCTGTACCGTTTGGCAGAAAGGTCGCATCGAAATAATAGAGTGTCGCATGCCATGAAGCTTAAAGACCTGCTCCATGAAAAGTTGAGCCACCGTGGATGTAGTAATGGTGTTGAAGAGCGTAAAATGAGAATACTCTGGAAAGGCCAATTCAGAACCACCATTATGACCCATTTCCATTCCCCATTTGGGGTGTCGGCACAAAGTCCATAGAGATATCCTTCCAACAAAGTGTGTGGAATTGAAGGGTTGTAGTGTGCCCAGAGATTTGACTGAAGCCCTGTTGGCGCTGACACACCTCACATTCGACAGACCACGGGATGCCTCATGTTTCCATACCATCCCAAAAGAACATTTGACCACCATGTCTTTGCGAACCTCGAAAGCGCCTCACGGTGCGGGTGTGAAAGTACGAAGCCTCGTGAAAAGTACCATGGATCAAGTCTCTACTGGTTTCACTTCAACACAAACGGCCCTGTATCAAGCTCAACTCGAGCCAAGATACCTCCCTGGGGAGTCGGAGCCCTTGGTCCAAGAATTGCTAGATCGCATGTAAACTTTGGGATCTTGAAGCCATTCCCTACAATGTACTGAGCCAATCGGTACAATGAAGGAAAGGAAAAAAGGGATCCTTCTCTTCTTCATATCTTCGGGACAAGGTAGATCCTACCACTACATTGTCTTTGCCCTTCTTATAAAATGATCCTTACAATCATAAACAAAGTGACTTAGTCACCATTTTTGTTGCTCCGGAGAGGAAATGCGCTATTCCGCAGCAATTTGAGGGTTTCTTTGATGGTCTACCTTAATTTGGAAGCATTGCCCTCAAGAGAGGTGCCGCCACAAAGATCAATAACATGCGTAATAGCTAATATTTCTTTTTTCATAAATGGGTTTTGCCCAGATTCCTTCGCATGCTTGTTTCGTTGGTGAAGGCCAAAGGTCGCATCTCTTGCATAAGGACAACGTTGATTCCTATCCCTGAGGCATCACATTCAAAATGTCTTTGGTGGAATCGGGAAGGCCGTAACCGTGAGTGGTGCACATGGTCAGCCTTCAAGGTTTGAAAAGCTCGAGCAGCACCGGAGTCCAAGTGAAAGAGTTATTTTTATGGAGAGGATAGCCAATCTTTCCAGAGTTCTTAACAAATCCCCAGGATAATACCCTGTTTAAGCTCCCAGAATTCCACTTAATCTTTTTGAGAGTCTTTCGGTGCGCTTGGGCCTCTTTGCATAGCTTCAATCTTTCGGATCCAATCTCTAACGCCCATCCTTGCCAAACTGCATTTAATCCCAAGTATTCTACTTCCTCGAAAGGCACCAAAAGAACATTTGGTTTGTTTCAGGAAAAGCTGGTGCTAGGAGAGGAGATGGAGAACTTGATCCATGAGTAAGATGGTCTCGCCCAGGTTTTGCTATATATGAGGATATCATCAAAGAAAACTAAAAACAAAATGGCGGAGAAAAGTACGAAAGACATGATTCACAGAGGCTTTGGGAAGGTGGAGGGGATTAAGCTAAAGGGCATGACCAAAAACTCATAGTGGCCCCCATGAGCGAAAAGGCCGCCTCGGGGAATGTCCGGTTTCTTTCATAATGTATCCGGGTGATAGCCGAAAGCAAAGATCGGGTAAGTTTAGTAAAGAATTGGGCTACCACTCAATTCATCCGAGAGGTCATCAATGATTGAATGAGAATGGTCTTTAATTGTCACTTATTATACGTAGTCGTGATTATTATTCTCCAATAACTTTGTTTCTTCAGACTATGACTATGTGAGAAGAGGCGGCTTGTACTTAGGCCCAGATTTGACTTGCTTCTCCCCTTTTGTTTATGCTTTTGACAATAATTCCTCATTATCTTCAATGGGACAAAATTACCGGATGTTTATACCATCTTAAAAGAACATTTGACTCGCTTACATGTTTTGGTGAACCCCGAAAAGCCTCACTGCGGTGCAGTAATACGCAGCTCCTAAAGTACCATGATTTAAGCTTTGATTACTTACTTAAACATCTTTAAACGGCCTGTAACGGGCTCATCCCTCGAGCCAAGAGTACCGAGTCGGAGTTCCAATTGTTAGATCGATGTAAACTTTTAGATCTTGAAGCCATTCCCTCGCCACGTACTTTCTGGAGCCAATCGGTACACAATGAAGGAAAGGGTGCGATCCTTCTTCTTCATATTCTTCGACAAAGCATCCGCCACTACATTGTCTTGCCCTTCTCGTAAATGATCTCTTACAATCAACCAAAGATCTTAGTCACCCATTTTGTTGCTCCGAGGAAATGCGCTGTCTAAAGCAATTTGAGGCTTTGATGGTCGGTCTTGAATTTTGGAAGCATTGCCCCAAGAGATAAGGGCTTCACAGATCAACAATACGAATAGCCAACATTTTTTGTTAAAATGGTTTGCCCAGATTCTCTTTCTTTTTGCATTGCTTGTTGGTGAAGGCCAAAGGTCTACCATCTTTTACAAGGACAACGTTGATTCCTTTCCCCCTGAGTAAGTATCACATTCCAACACAAAGGTCTTTGTGAAATCAGAAGGGCCAGAACCAGAGTGGACATGGTCATTTCTTGGGTTTGAAAATCTTGAGACGCAAATTGAGTCCAAGTGAAAGAGTTATTTTAAGGAGAGCAGTGATAGGCACCCCAATCTTTCCATAATTATTAACAAAACTGCGATAATACCCTAAGCCCAAATCCACTTAAATCTTTGAGAGTCTCTTTGGGTATGCGCCAAATTCCTTGCATAGTCGGAATTTTTGATTCCATTCTTAATCTCTTTATCCTTTTGCTAAATCCGGGGAGGACCTTAAGTATTCTACTCTCGAGGGGTAAATTTAAAGTAATATTTACACTGCTTTCAGGAACGCTTGGTGCTAGGAGAGGAGATGGAGAACTGGATCCACATGATTAAGATGATGGCCCTGTCCAGGTTTTGCTATATGAGGATATCATCAAAGAAAACCAAAACAAAATGATGGAGAAAGGGACGAGACATGACTCATGAGGCTTGGGAAGGTGGAGGGGGATTACACAAGCCAAAGGCATAACCAAAAACTCCAGTGGCCCCTCATGAGCGGAAGGTGTCGCCTTGGAACAAGTCTCCAGTTCTTTCTTCATACTGCGATTCTGGGTGGATAGGCCCGAAAGTAAAGACTGCTTTAGTAAGAATTCATGCCACCACTCCGTCCCAGAGGTCATCACCTATCGTGAAATGAGAAATTCCATTCTTAATTGGTTTCCGCTTGTTGAGGGCACGTAGTCGACACATTCTCCACATCCTTTTGTTTCTTCAGACTATGATTCTTGGAGAAGAGTAAGGGCTTGTACTTGGGGCTTTTGGATAACGCCTGCATTAAGGATTTATTGGACCATTTTCTCAATTTCTATTTTTTGTTGGTGCTGTATTATACACTTATTGGGAGGAAGGGCTTCCTGCATATGGAATGGAATGATCAAGGAACACCGGAAGCTGAAGGAGTCCCTGGTGACCGGAAAATACATTTGATGCTTGTGCTGAGAGCTTGAGGTCGCCACCAAAATTCCTTGCGGTTGCTTTGTATGGCATGGAGTTGGGCAAATGACACTAGAATGACCTTTTGAGCAGCTTTTCCATGATGGGAAAAAAAATGACCTCGTGAACCAACAATGATGCCTCTGAATTTATATTGGTGGCCTTCCCAGTCAAAATTGCATGGTTAATGCCTTAAAATCCATGAGAATGGGACCCGTGTTCTTAGGCCAATGGCACCCAACACAATGTCACAACCACCCATGTCGATAGCAAACATATGGGGACTCTTTAGGTAGTCACCCATTTGAAAGAGAGACGACATTATTGGGGCCACTCCACATTTCCTGATGAACCACCATTTAAAATCACGGATTGAAATTGTTGGATTAAAGCAGATGGATAACAAATGAGTTTTGGGTAATGCTGCATGCATGAATGAAATTATGGTGCTACCACCATCAACCGTAATGACGACCGGCTTGATGCAACCACCAACTCTGGAGGGTTTGGGGAGCAGAAAACTAAAGAGAGCATTGAGGGAAATGATGTAGTTCTACTGAGGACTGAGGGAGGTGGTTACTGGCCGCTTGATTTCTGTGGACTCGGGACATTGGTGGAGTTTTAACATCCTTCTCTCCTCAAATATCCCTAGAGATACTACAAAAGATTTGCCCTTACACTGTGGTTTGTTTACACTGTCATCACACTATAACAAAGGTTCCTTTGATGGCTTCATCCATTTCACCACACTTTGATCTTTATCGGGTTTTATGGAGTAGGGAGGGCGGTGTTTAGGGTTAGGGATAAAGGAGGGTTTCTGGCTTTGAGATGGCCATAACCTGCTAGGCTTTTTAGCTCTTTTAGCCTCCACCCAACTCGAGGCTCAAGCCATGAGGACATGGGGCTCAACTCCCTCCCTGAGGCCATTGATAAAAAATTCACAGAAAAAAGAATCTGTCATACCCTTTGTTCAGAAATCCAATTGCTAAAAAACAACAGTGTATTCTTCCACTATATTAGACTATTTAAGCTTGGTCAAACAAACTAAATGATGGGTGTCGACGTCAAAGCATTCATAAAGTTCAACCACAAATTGGGTCCAAGCAATATACCCTTGATATGGTGCTTTCTCCATTGCCACCACTGCTAACATTCTTGATCTAGGGATGGAGAACACCATACCTAAGTTTGGCCAAGCTTGTATTCCAGTGGATGTCGAAATATATAATGTCCCTACTAGTTACCCCAAACCAATGGGGGTCCCAAGTCACCAATTTGGTCATATCCACCACCGGCTACGTGATGTCATGTTGAAAGTCTTAGCCGAAAGGCATGGAATTGGGAGGAATGTTCCGGCTTTGGAGGTGCTCTTCTCAGAATGGCTCATCTCTAGGGATTCTTCTGGCTTTGGTGTAGAGGGATGCAAAGACAGATTCAAGTTAGTGGTCGGCTCTTAGTTTTGATCTCCTCCATTGAGGACCCATGGTTGTATTTATGGGTTGCAATGGATGGATAACTAATGGAGGTACCAGAGCATTGAGTTGTTTCACTTTTTTTGGGTCTCAAGGAAACCAGATTGCGAGGTGTTGAAGTTAGCTTCCAAATCTTATTATGCATGGGGCCATGAGGATGAAGTGAACTCAAAAGGTATGGGTAAAAAAAAATTTGCCAAAAATGATATGGATGAATGTGATATATATATAACCAATGGAATAGGGTCAAATAATGCGAAAGTGCCTCAGACTTTTTTTACACCCTTCAAGGAGTTACACCCCAGGTCTGAAGAATATTGGTACTGGCATGAAACCCCAACATTAATCCTGAAAAAGAAATGTATTTTCTATCAGCAAACCAACATGAGTTGCATGGGCACAGATTCCGTGGCTGTTTCTGAATTTGAGCCTTTATGTTTCCGTCCCCGCGTTAGGTGGTCTCAAGGTTCTATTAGACAAGGGTTTCAGTTCTCAGGCTATAGCTCCTCTCTGATATAATGTATGGGTCCAACAAAAGATAATTTACCGTAACATTCAGTAATTCAACTATATTTAGATCGTATTCATTATCGCATCTACCCTCAATTCTCACCCGTGTAATTAGAGAGTATCTTCCGAAAGTTATTCGGCAATATAGCAACGGGCAATGATAGGTTTATCTAAATATAGTCGTGAACGTAGCCTTATCCTCAGACACGTTGTCCGATGCTTAACACTGGCGGGTACCAACAGGATCATAAGGGTGGCTAAATGGGGATGCTGCCTTTAAAACCACTTGTATTTCTTGCTGGGTGATGCATGAATCCATCAACTCGCTGGTTTAGAAAGGCGCGGTAATGATGTGTATTCCTCGCGGGTTTAAAGACGCTCTAATATGGGTTCCCTACTCCTAAAATCCCACACTTTCGCTTGCCGAAAGTGCTATGATACCAATTTGTAAGATACCCACTACGAAAATTCAACGTAAAATAAAATGCTAGTAATGGCAGAATAACAGTAATATATCCAGCATAATCTCCACAGTAACACAGAAATGATATAAGAACAACAACAGAAATAGCACTTTGATTCAGAAAACAATGTTCACATGCCTCTTCAAGGGGGCAACCTCCAATCGAGCAGTGCTCTGTTACAATAATCTCCAAGCTAGGGTTTTCATACCCTCGACCCTTATTTATACTAAATATGTCTATCAAGAGAAGCATCTAGAGGAAGGAAGCTTCTAGAAGGTCTTCTTACATCCGTCTTATTCTATTTTATTGAAAGACCTTATTAATATTGACCTTTATTACATCTGAATATATTGATATAGCTATGTGCGGGTTAGGAGCCTAACATTTATCCTTATACCTTCATTTCAACTGCATGATGAAAAAGTGATATATCTCTACTCACCCATCGATGAAAACTGTGTGAAGAAATATTGCGAAGAAAAGGAATGATCGGAATGAACCAGTGTCTATGGAGGAGTTAAAGATATGTCCAAATTCAATGCATGTACACCCATTTATTCACCAAATTTCAGGGTTGTAATGATCAGGTTGCTCTTCGATTTGCACAGAGTTTTTGATGGCAGAGTAGCACATATTGAGGATTTTGTAATGACGGTGAATGAGAAAATCATAGATAGGGCCATTAGATTATCTATTGAAGGAAAGAAATGGTTTAAAAATAGACCAGTGGAGAAACAGCTGTGTGTTCAACTTCTCAAGCCTAAGCATCAAAATGTCCACTGGGAATAGGGAGTGCCTTGCTCTTACATCAAAGATGAATGGAGAAATTTGCTATTTGTTCTTCAGAAATTCCTTACGTGTGAGGGCAGGTATGCAATCACATTTTACATCATATACGACTGCTACTTATTTTTCCCTACACCAGAAGTTGAATTTTCCCTATTTCCTGTGGAAACGTCTGCGAAAAATGTCTCAAGGTGTGCAGGAGAATTCTACAAATCCTCACAATAGTCTTTATCATTATGGACTTATTAAACTTCTAATTGAGGATGAATTAAAATTCAGAAATGATAGTTGGGACAGTTTCTTGGTTCGAAACGCGTTTAATTCCATAGTTGGGCTTCATCAAGAGGAATGTCAGGAGAAACAGAGCATTCATAGCCCTGAAGTAGAACAAGTTTTAAAGAAGGAAAAGATGGGGATTTCTTCTCTTCATATCCAAAGAAATCATGCAAGAGAAAAGCCAGCAAATGCACAGTGATGGAAGAAACTCCAGTGGCACAAACCCTAGCAATTGTATCTGGAAGGATTACACGAAGTATGGCAAAGGCACACAATGTAGTTCAGCATACTCCTGTTCAAAATTAACAGCAGATGTTTATAGATTTAGAGCAGAATCTAGAAAATAGGGCAATATGTGATAATTTTTATGTTTCTGGAAGTATGATGAAGACAAATCAATCTCCTGTTTCCAACAATCCACGAGAAATCATGAATTTAGAGGATGATCAGGGAGGAATAAAGGCATCATCTGAGAAAGAGAATACTAAATCCTCAAAGCTCATAAAGAATCTATATCACAAGCCTTCAAAATCAGGTGATATTAAATATGCTTCTATGATTGAGATGCATGATGATGATGTTCCACCAGAGACACCTAAGAATCCAATAGCATCTTCCAATTCTGTTGTTCATTCTGCACACGCTAAAATGAAGAAAAAGAATAGAATAATTAAAAGACTAAGAAAAGAAAATGAAGAGTATGTTGTTTTGAATAGACATATGAAGACAGAGAATGAACAATTAAAAGTGCATAGCTCTAAGCTTCAGTGAAAAAATGATAAATTGGCCAATAAATATAAGAAATTGCAGAAATGGGGCAAAAAATGGCATAAGGAGGCTAAAAGGCACATTCTCTATAATAGAATTTTGAAGAGGAGGCTTAGAAAAAATAGGAAGAGGACACAAGATGGTCTCAATATTTTGATTAACGTTGTAGGGTATGTTGAGCACAGACAAGCTTGAACATTTTGAAGGTTGCAACCCATCAGTTTTGTCTAAGACTTTGGCATACTCTCAAAAATCTTCTTTGCATGAGGACATGCAAAATGGCCAGTGTAGGGGAGATGTTGGGTTGCTATTTTGGCATATTTTTCATCATCAGTTATCTGCATTTTTTATCCATTTTTTCCATTCCTACACCTAATTGCTATGCTTATTACCATACTTATCCACATGTATGAAGCCAATATACCCAACAAGCATAATAAGGTAAAATTGTTATTAATTTGTAGAGTTTCCTTTGTTTTTGATGATTTAGAAAGGTTTAGGATTGATCTTACTAATGATGGTTGATGTCAGTCCAGTTCCTTTTACAGCTGAAGACTTCCTGCCAGCATAGCTCAGTTCCTATCACTACAGTTCAGTTCTAGTTCACAGAATCCATGGTTCTCATACTTTCACGTGTCCAGACATGATTTGGGCACATGGGTTTTGTAGATCAAAGGATCGAGTTGGATATGTATTATACTGTTCACGCCCATGTCAGTTTGAAGAGGCTCGAATTACTGGTCAACGATTTTGGTCATATTTTTCTTATATGCATACAGTTGGAAATGATTCGGGAAATCGTGGTTCAATATATTGTGGTGATTATGTGTCATGTGAAGAAGATGAGACACTTGTTTATATTTTATTCTCATCCAAGCACGATCTGTAGGAGCATATTTGATCTACTCTGTTTTTCCTATCTTAGCAATCTATTCTCAAAAGTAGGGATGCGTATTTGTCCATGCACTGAAGGATTTATACAGGGATTGTATTATTTAAATGACTATGTTGGGATGTAGAATGGGTTTGATAGATAGGAGTTGATGATACAGTGCTCTTTCCTCTATATTAAACATAACCTATATAATAGAATGAAGTAGTTGTTTCAGTATTAATTTTTTTGTTGTATTTATGGTTTAATTCAAGTCTATTTCTAATATTTATTCAATGTTTAAATTTAGTATTGATATAATATTTTAGGCTGTTAGTTCTTTCACAGTGCATATCAAACATGGTAGGATCCCCATGTGTTGATTTGCACTGTGTTCTTTATTAGTTTCAATTAGTTAATGCATGCATCTTTTTACAACTTTCAATTTATTTTTTTATTCATTGATTGTCTGAGAACAAGTTAATTAAATCAAACTTGGATTGGGAATGAAGCATTGTGAAGTAAGTGATTTTACATCACGAGCGATTATTTATACATGTGGTTTTGCAAAGCACCAATGGCAAGTGTTTACGATTTGATAACTCATTCTCAGAAATCATTTCATTTCTAGCATGTGTGTTTATTTCTATAACTCCTTCAAAGACACTCAAGCATGTTAACTTCGATATTGGAAACGTAGTGTTCGTGCAATAAATGATATGATTATTGATCATGATACATTGTTGTCACCTGCAGCCAGACCAAGCCCCAATCATTCCAACTATCAACATTTGGAGATTAACTGGATTCATAAATGGTTTTTAGTTATTTTGCAATTAGATTTATCATAGGTTAGATAACTAGCCTTGATCATGCACATACTGTGCTTGCACCTCACAAGTTTACTTGCCCGGATTGATAAGTAAACGCTGAGGAGCCTAGACCACTAGGATCAACCCAATAGTATGCAGCCAGTTGGTGATTTGTTTCATTAAAGATAATTTATCTCTGTCATGGTTTCATTTACCTGTATATTTATTTCCACTGTGTATTAATTATTATCTCTGAGATTCGTGTTTATAATATGCATGCTTGCTGATTATTGTTGTGTATGGAATTATATTCATTTTTATGTTGTAGCATGAATCTTGATCTTTGCATGTTAATCTTTCATGCCTCTTTATTAATTAAAAATTTATTAGAATTTGAAATCAGTTCAGAAGTGAGTTTTGAAGTAGCGAGCCCAGCCTGTGGGTGGCTAGGTACGTTATAAGTGTTGTATAATTTGAACTTTGTTCCTCATTCTTATTTCGACCCTCACTTTCTTGTGTCTTCTCTTCCTTGGATGGTTGTGACCCTTGTTCTTCTGGTGCTACGACTTTATCAACTACATTTGTTGCTAAAGGCATTCCCTCTGGTTGTGGCTCCACTGAAAGTGAGCTTCCTTTATATGGGTTGGACTCATCTAGAATTAGGACTTTCATAGTCTCCACATCATCATCACCATCTAGCATTGTTAAGTCCACAATTGTAGGAGCAGAGATCCTTGTGATTAGCACCTCCTTGAATGCCTCAAATGATACTATTGGTTTTGGTTGTCCTCCTTGCACCTACTCTGTGTCCAATTTTGGTTGTGCGTTGATTCCCCCTTGTGTTACTTCCCCTTGAGGTATCTGCTCAGCTTCTTTCTTTTTTATCTCTTCTTCATCTTTTCTCTATTTATCTAGTTCTTATGCTACCCTATTCTACTCATCCTCGCAAGATTCTCTTTCGACCTCTTCCTTGAGTCTTTCTTCTTCAACTCTCCTAGATTCCTCAATTTTCCTCTTTGTTGCATGTTCTCATATAACGACCTCTACAGTTTGATTAATGAGTTCTACATGTTCATCCATAGACGTATCTTTAAATGCAGTCATAACGGGTTGGGATTTTCTTTGGAGGACCTTGTTGGCATGTTTACAGGAAGAGTGTGCTTGTCATCGATGGCAAGAACATAAGGTGGAGCAGAAGGCGAGAAAGCT
>SNQJ01S0054621.1:76693-104868 GCA_010110895.2 Picea sitchensis
GTATTCAAGTAAAGATTTATAATGAGGGTGGTAGGGTGGTGCTAGGGTGGATTGTTGTCGTCAGAGTTTCAAGTGGGTGCTTGAACATAGGGAGTTGTAGCTTCCATCTGGTTGCAGCCAGAAAAACCAGGGTGGTAGTGTGGTGCAAGAGAGAACCATTGTTCTTTGTTATACAGGTTGGTTCATGTGTGACTGGAAGTTGGTGCTTCCATCCAGTTGGTGCTGGAACACTCAGGGAGCTGGTGCTTCCTTCTAATGGGTTCTAGAGAAACCAGAGAGTTGGTGCTCTCAACAAGTTGCATCTTGTTAAAGAAGAGGTTGTAGCCTAATTCTGAGTTGGTGCTCAAAGATTGATGATGTACAGAACATAAAACACTACCTATCATTCTAAGAAGAAGAGGTTTTCTCCCTTTATGGGTTTCCTCATGCATATATGTCTCTGTGTATACCATATGTGTGATTGATGTCTATTATTTTTGTTGTTCATGTCTTGCATAATCTCGATGATCTGTTGGAGAAGATTAATAATAGTTCAATAGGCATAAAATTGTTTAAGCACAGTAACAACTGATTCACCCCCCCTCTCAGTTGTCTTAGTAATTTCAACAGACCTCATCCCAACTTTGGGCATTTTTTGTAAAAACCTCCTCTTCAAACTTGTCATGAGCATAGGGCTAGTACATCGTTACTTATTCGACATGTTTTGATACTAACACTTTTGGCTCATGCTTGCGGTATCTACCTATTCCAAATTTGTATTCCAAGTGGCTCGGTCCTTCTTGTTTTACTTGAGTGGTGTCCTTGACAAAGTAGTATCCCAATTGAAAAATTTTGGATGGGATAAAAACTCTCTTTTTTTCTTTGATAAGAGACACATTGAACCCCTGTAGGATGGTCTGGTAGCATATTTCCCCTCAGGCCAATCGGTCTGGTACATAATCTAACAGTATGTGTGGGGCTCCTGTGGCTCCACAAATTTTGAAATAGGTGCATTTTTCTTCCAAGTACCAGTTGCCAATCAGGGAGATGATTTTTTTGGCATGTTTTGAAATCCTTGAACACTCTTGTCGAGAGATAATGAATTATATCTTGGAAAGGAATAAGTCACATATAATAGAATATAATATTTTATACCTATTCTCCCATACAATGTTGAAGTATACGTGCACAAGGAGTTCAGACATGTGCCAAATTAAACTCATTTATGAGAAAATGTTCTTTGCACAAACCACATCCAATAAATAAGAGTCCATGTAGAATGAAGGCACATCACCTAGTTCATGGTTCTGAGCTTGATATATTCTAGTGCTCAACTACTTAGATATAATGGGTTCCCCAATTAAATATGCCTACTGAAACTACCACAGTGTAAGCTAAGGGAATCTAGGCTTCCCAGAACCTGGAACAATCCTTTTCCCCATACAATCTAGAAAGCAAGGCCATTAGGTACATGTAGGGTTCCCTCAAGTTTGTCACTCCATACCACCCTAAAGTTCGGTTAATGAAATTCCTATCCTCTTTCCACCAAGATGCCACCATTATGTTGGCATCATGCTTTACAAGAAAATCCACTACAAATTCAATGTTACATTGAATTTGAATATTGATTCCAAGAGTTTTTACCTCCGTTGGTAAGAAAACCCCCACACACTGTCCATGTTCAACACTAATTAAGCATTTTACAACGTCTATGTGACTATTGATCCACTCTAAAGCCTCTACATAGGGAATAACAAGGGACCTAACAAACACCATGTGCAATAGAGAACGATCTATGTTTGGGAAAACCTAGTCGTCTAGGGCTCTAATATCTGGATTACTATGGGGTGTGAAATATGGGAAATCTGAGTGCTTGATTTTATTAAATAAGTTGTTCCAAGAAGGTAACAATACCTTACACCTGATGCTTGGCTCTGTGTCCTTGTATAATGGTGGTTGGTTGAACAATTTCTTATGTGGAAATCGGATTACGGGCTCCACCTTGGGAATTTTCTCTATTCCTTCGGCTAGGTTTGATGCCTCACCTAACGAAGCGCCCTTCCCCTTGGGAGTTTTTATAGATTGTCGGGTAGAAGATCTTCGCGGAGGAATTCTCTGCAAGAAAACAATAGCAATTAGCCCATAATTCATTTATACTATCTAGGAATCACGATAATTATTTGATTTAAATGCGTCACTAGTGAAAAAGCGAGAAATTGGAAGAAATGCCTTGTTCATCGACTAATTCAAAAGGAGTTTATTTGGCGTGCAATGCCTTTTCTAGTAGTGGTTCGGAGGTTTGAGATCGTCGTCCCTTTCAAGCCAAAAAAAATTTCAAGCGCTCCTCAACAACTATATAGAATCCTTCAAAGATCGATAAAATCGAGGAAACTGTATGGATCCTACATGGCAATCTGATGTGGGTGATTACGTGGCAAGATGACATGGAAAAGGAAACACATTTGTGTGATTGGTCGATGACGTGGCCAATATGGAAATCCACGTGGCAGGAGATGTGGGAAGGTACATAAATGAATGCGGTGGGTGACATGGCATCTTCACTCGCAAAAAATAAAATGAATCGTGTCTTTATCCGCCAATGGTTCGGATTAGTCAAGCGCTTGCATTGGAAGGCCGAGGATTTCTCATGTTCGTTAGATTTGATCGGCGTTAGTGAGGTTTATATTCTTTCCACGCTTTCGCAAGAGTCATTGACTAACACCAATGGTCGATGCACATCGGTGATGAGCACAATTGTTTATGTATATCTAAGTTTGCACAAGGATTCCACCAACGCCCGATACACTATCGATGATCAAAATAATTTCCTATAGAAGATTGAAGGAAAAAGAAAAGAAAAGAGAAAAGGGTAGATCCAAATTTCGTGGGAGACATAGGTCTCTTGGAAATTCCAAGGGAAAATGTTAGGACTATGATAAGGTTGCATTTTGAAAGACACTGCAAGGAAGAGAAAAAGAAGGAAAATAATGATTCTAATGGTGAGTGTGAAAAATATTTTCAAGATTATGGTGGATGTTTTTTTCTCAGCTTTGGTAACCCACATAGGAAAAAGTGCATGGTTGATAGACTATGGAGATTCTTTCCATATGACTTCCATCAACACTAATTTTCAATGTATGAGAAATATGATGGTGGGATGGTATACCTTGGTGATGACACTCCTCTCATCATAGTTGTTCATGGTAGAGTCTTGATCAGATTCCCTGATGGGAGTAAAGGTGATCAACAGAGTTTTACACATTTCATGTCTGACACAAAACCTATTATCAGTAAGCACACTTAATCATGTGGGTGTGTAGGTTGTTTCTCTGAAAATGTTGTAAGATGGTCCAAGGAGCTATGGTACTTTATAAGGGTGTTCATGTGGGAAATTTGTTCCAACTTGACGTGTGCACTATTTAGTGTAATAATTCTTTTATTTTTGTAGTGGAAATATATATAGGATATACAACTGCACAATTAGAACCTATATCTACTTCTAATGGTCATGCTTTCTAGATACCTAAACAAGATCTTGCTTCAAGAAGAAAGTTACATGTAGGGAAGACAATGTTATAGCACCAAAGAGTGGAACATATAGGTGAAAAGGGCCTATGTGCCTTGAAAAATAGAAATCTCTTCAATGGATTGAATGATTGTGATATTGAATTTGATTTTTGTGAGAATTACATACATGGAAAACAAAACCATGTTCAATTTTATTCTAGTTCTCACAAATTTTATGAGTTGTTGGACTTAACTCATTCTAAGGTATTTAGTTCAATTAAATTTCCTTTGATTTATAAGTCTTTGCATTATGTGTCATTCATTCATGATTATTCTAGAAGGACATGGGTATATTTTCTTATAACTAAATCTAAGGTTTTTAGTCAGTTTAAGGAGTTTAAAGCTCTCTTGGAAAATCAAACTATTAGAAAGATTAAGGTGTTGAGGATTGATAATGGCGATGATTTTTGTTCTATAGAGTTTAACAATTTTTTTAAGGAGAATGGAATTGGAAGACATAAGACAACTCCATATACCTCTTAGCATAATGGAGTTTCTTAAGGATGAATAGAACAATGATGGAGAGAGCTAGGAGTATGTTTAGTAAGTCGATTTAGAGAAAAAAATTATGGGCAGAAGCAATTTATATTGCATGTTACTTGATTAATAGGTATCCCACATTAGCTCTTGTGGATAAGGCCCCTATGGCGATATGAACGGGAAAAAAGAACTCACTCAAGTATCTTCATGGTTTTTATTGTGAAGCATATGCTCCTTTTCTTAAGGAGAAGTGGTCAAAGTTGGAAAACAAGGCTATGGAATGTATCTTCATCGACTATGTTATTGGTGTGAAATGGTATAAGCTAGATTAGGGTTGCAGTATTTCTAGCAATTTGTCTTATCACTTCCTCTGCCATGATTCTTTAATCTCAGGCTCATATTATCTCACAAGTAAAAGTATTCATTTGATATAAAGTGTAAAAGAGATTATTTTAAATCTCTTATTATTTTTGGGTACATTTTTTTTTTGTAAAGGGTGTTTTTTATAAACTAGCAAAAAGTAATATTTGTTAGTGAAGACTCAGAGAGATATAAGAAGTGTTGATTGTAATCCTTTGAAATAATTGAGCTTTTAGCTCTTCATTGTACTCAAACATTAATAAAAGAATTATTATTTTGGTGGTGGTTGAGTCCTGATTTTTTGGGACATCGGTTCTCGTCCCAGGCGAAGTGGGACACTTTATTTTGCTCTTGAGTATTCTTCCTCTCTCATTCTTATTTATTCTTCATGGAGACAAGCAATATTGTGTTGCCTAAACTTGTTGGCACAAATTATTTCTATTGGAGCAAACACATGCAACCTATATTCATCACTAAAGATTTATGGGAGCTTGTAATTAATGGATATACTATGCCTTATGTTGATGAATTCAAAACATTAAGTGATGATGACAAGAAAGCTTTAAAGAAAATTATTAAGAAAGATAATGAAGCACTTTCACTTATAGGGAGCACAATTGAAGAATCTATATTTACAAGAATTAATGCTGCAGAATCATCTAAGCAAGCTTGGGATATTTTAAAGAATACATATGAAGGTGTGGTTGTAGCTAAATTGCAAACACTAAGGAGAAATTTTGAAAATGCCAACATGCAAAGTAATGAATCTATTCATGATTACATCACAAAGATGCAAGATCTTGTTAATCAGATGAGGTCCTTAGGTGAAGATGTTTCAGAAAGGAGACTAATTGAGAAGATTTTGAGAAGTGTTTTGACCAATCTTCAGATGGTCACCACTAGTATTATGGTTTCTAAAGATTTAAATACAATGAAGATTGATTAATTAAGTGGATTTTTGCTTACTGTTGAAGAAAATCAACCAACTGGAGAAGTGGAGCATGCTTTTTCTACAAGGCATAGAGGAAGAGGAAGAGGTAGAAATCAATATCAGAATCATAATTATAATAAAAATCCACAACAATCACAAAGTTATCAAGGAAATGCATTTAGAGGAAGAGGAAGAAGCCCAAGTCCGTTTAGAGGAGGTTCAAGTCAATTCAGAGGACGAAGCAGAGACAGTTTTCGTGGAAGAGGAAGAGGAAGAGAAGGATCTCAAGAACGGCAAGGCCCACACTATCATTATTGTCATAAATATGATCATCTTGAAAGAAATTGTTATGCAAAAATGAGAGATATGGAAAACAAAGGTGTTAATACAGTTGTAAAAGAAACCATAAATGAGAATTTATTCATATCAAGTTTCATGGCACATAATGAAGAAAGTGAAGCATGGTATATTGATTAAGGATGTTCAACTAGCATGACATGTCAAGAGGAGTTGTTTACTAGAATTAATGACAACTATTCTGGTAAAATTGTATTTGGTGATGATAGAGTTTCAAAAGTTAAAGGAAAAGGCACAGTTGCAATTCCAACATTACATGGAAAGAAGAAGTTTATTGATGACACATTGTTGACACCAACATTGAAGAAAAACCTACTTTTTGTAGGAAAAATAATGGAGCAAAACTATAAATTAGTGTTTGATAACAAGGAATGTTTAATCATGGATAAGTTGAATCATAATACAGTTGTGGAAAAAGGAGAAATGACTGAAGATAGAATTTTCAAGCTTTCTTTTGATTCAACTAATTCACAAAGTTTGAATGCAATAGAAGAGATGAACAACAAGATTTGGCATTTAAGAATGGGACATTTGAATTTTCATAGTTTGGTGTTGCTTTGAAAGCAGAATATGGTGAATGGTCTTCCTTATATTAAGAATGATGATGAAGTATGTGAAGGATGTATTTTTGGGAAACAACACAAGGAAATTTTCTCAAATAGAACTTGGAAGGCTAGTGAACATATAACATTGGTGCATTCAGATTTGTGTGGTCCAATGGAGACAATGTCTTTTGGAAAGGCTCGTTATTTTATCACTTTCATTGATGATTTTTCAAGGAAGACTTGGGTGTATTTTTTGCAAGAGAAATCTGAAGTGTTTTCTCATTTTCTTGAGTTCAAGGCATTGGTTGAAAAGAAAAGTGGTTTCAAGATTCTCACCCTAAGAGCAGATAATGGGGGAGAATACAGGTCAAATGAATTTTTGAATTATTGCAGGAAGAATGGTATAAAGCAAGATTTTACCAATTCCTACTCTCCTCAACAGAATGGAGTGGCAGAGAGGAAAAACATAACCATAGTTGAGATGGATATGAGCATGTTAAAGGCTAAGTAACTTGGTAATGAATTTTGGGTTGAAGGAGTACACACATCAATATACATTCTTAATAAATGTCCTACGAAGGCAGTGTTGAATTTGACTCCCAAAGAAACATAGTCAGGACATAAACCAAGTGTTGCACATATGGAAGTTTTTGGTTGTATTGCATATGCACATGTTCCGAAGAAAAATAGAAGCAAATTGGATGATAACAGTGTGAAGTGTATTTTCATTGGTTACAGTATTGAAACAAGAAGTTACAAATTGTTTGATCCTCAAGTAAAGAAAGTAATAATAAGCATAGATGTATTTGATGAGTAGTGAATTTATCATTCAGAACTTGTATCGTTGAAATTAAAAGAAGATACAGTTACTATTGATGGTGAATCACATTCCAAGTCAGTAAAGGAAGATGAAGTTAAGAAGAAACCTAAGTGGTTTGAAAGAAGTCATTCATAAAACAATATGTTAGATAGAAATTTTGAAAGAAGGATTACCAGATCCAAAAGTAATCTTGTGAATTATGCACTTATGACACAGGTAATGAAGATGGATGAACCAAAAATTTATGCAGAAGCATCAAGAAAGAAAGAATGGAATGAATCTATGGAAGCAGAGTTGAATTCTTTGGTGATAAATGATACATGGGATTTGGTGAACTTACCAAAAGGTAAAGAGGTGATTGGTACTAAATGGGTTTATAAAACTAAGTATAAATCAGATGGCACAATTGCCAAGTATAAGGCTCGTTTAGTTGAAAAAGGTTATGCACAGAGAGAAGGAAATGATTATACTAAGACATTTGCCCCAATGGAAAATTTGGATACAATCAGGATGGTTCTTGCATTAGCTGCTCAGTATAAGTGGACAATTTTTCAAATGGATGTTAAGTCATCTTTCTTGAATGGTTATGTGGATGAAGAAATTTATGTGGAGCAGCCTGAAGGTTTTGAAGTTCCAAGTAAAGAAGATAAAGTTTACAGGTTGAAGAAGGATTTATATGGTCTTAAACAGGCACCAAGGGCTTGGTATTCAAGAATTGATAAATACTTCTAGGATCATGTCTTAATCAAAATTTTATCTGATCCCAATATTTATATTCTTCGGTCAGGTCAGGATATTCTGATTGTTTCGCTTTATGTTGATGATTTGATCTACACATGAAACAATGCTGAGTTATTTCAAAATTTTAAGTCACACATGATTGTTGAGTTTGAGATGACAGATCTTGGAGAGTTACATTATTTCCTGGGAATTGAAGTTTGCAAAAAGAAGATGGTATTTTGATGTCACAAGGAAAGTATACTTTGGATAGTATGAAGAAGTTCAGAATGATGAGTTTCAAGCTAGCAACAACTCCTTTGGAAGTTGGGTTGATGTTATACAGACATGATGAATCCAAATAAATTGATATTATTTTGTATCGTCAATTGGTTGGAAGTTTGATCTACTTAACTACAACTCGACCGGATATATCTTTTGCAGTCAGTATGGTATCTAGATTCATATCAAACCCCAAGGAAATACATTGGAAAGAAGCTAAGAGGATTTTGAGATATCTCCATGGTACAATTGGTTATGGTTTGATATATAGATCTACATAAGATTTCAGGCTTATTGGTTATACAGATTCAGATTGGGCAGGTTGCATGGATGATAGGAAATCAACTTCGGGATTTTCTTTTAGCATGGGTTCAACAATAGTTGCTTGGAGCACTAAAAAGAAACCTATAGTTTCTCTCTCCATAACAGAAGCAAAGTATAAAGCAGTAGTGACAGTAGCATGTGAAGTAGTTTGGTTGAGAAGAATTTTGGAGGATCTTCGTGAGCAACAGGAACAACCTATTCAGTTGATATGTGATAATCAAAGTGTTATTCAGATGACCAAACATCTAATGTTTCATAAGAAGACTAAGCATATTGATATCCAGTATCATTTTGTTCGATATTTGGTTCAACAAGGTGTGGTCGAGCTCAATTATTGCATAACGAAAAAACAAGTAGCTGATATTTTCACCAAAGCACTATCAAAGGAAAAGTTCTGCAAATTCAGAGATGTTCTTAGAATATTTCCAAATGATCATTATGGGGGAGAAATGTTGGAATAATGATTCATTTATCACATTTTAGATGTAATTGTTTTTAGTATTATTGTTATTTGTTATGTCTCAAAAGTATAATTAAGGTTAGGAAATATATTTGAGAGATTCATGGAGAGATTATTGTAGAGATTGTAGGAGAAGATGATTTCCTGTAACATATTCTCTCATTGTATTTATTCATTCTTTAGTAATGAGAAAGTCTAAGCCGAGTGTTCATTGTTATTGCATTATTTGCTCCATTATTATGTTGGTGTACTTCTTCATCCTAGAGATTGGTCATGGACGAGGAAATATTTTCACTCATCAATAATAATACATGAGACTTAGTACCATTTTTCCATGGACAAAAACCCATTGGATGTAAATGGGTATTCAAAAAGAAGATCAACTTAGATGGCAATGTTGAAAAGCACAAGGCAAGGTTGGTTGCAAAAGGATATTCCTAGGTTGAGGGGATAGACTTTGGTGAGATCTTTTCCCCAATTGCTAAGTTAACATCTCTTATGATCCTATTATCTATAGCAACAACTTTTGATTTAGAGATAGAATAGATGGATGTAAAAACAACATTTTTACATGATGAGTTGAAGGAGGATATCTATATGACACAACAAGAGCACTAGGTATAAAAAGGTCAAGAGACATTGGTTTTCAAATTAAAAAATTATTTGTATGGTCTCTGTCAATGTTTCATCGCAACCTTCACATGAGACCTAGCTAAAGTAAGTACAAACAAATCTTATCAAGAAATGACGAGAGATTCAATGTTAGGATTCGATCCTAACCCCTCTCCATGAGTCATTAGTTAGTAGGATATGTTTTCTATGTAATAAAGTATGAAATTAGTTAATAAGGCCTAACAAATAAAGGAGAATAAGTCAATGTAAGAAGACCTAATAGAAGCTCCCACTTATAGAAATATCTTCCTCTGGAAGTTTGCTTAGAAGATAGAATTAGTATAAATAAGAGTCAGAGGAATTGGATATTTTTTTCTTGGATATTATTGTAATAGAGCTTTGTTCTGCTAGAGGTTTCCCTCTCAAAGAGGCAAGTGAACATTTCTATCATTAATAAATGTCATCTTTCTCGTGTTATTATGGTATTATTCTGGTATTGTTCTAGATATATCATTATTGTTCTGCCATTGCTTGATAAATTTTTTATGTTATACACATTATATTATATCTGGAATATTGCAAGTGGTATTAGAGCTCTTTGATGGGAAGAAATTGTGGGGTAATTTTTTTTTCTTCAGGGTAGAGACGTATTCTGACATCTTTAAGCTACAAAGATCTATCGTTCCACACATAAACCTACAGTCAAGGACTCATACACGCAAGAAATACAAGTGTTACTTAAGTGCACATTATTTTCCACCCTTGTAACTGATATAGGTGGATATCGGTGGCCACCCACCTATTCCAACTGGCTCAAAACAATTTTCTGGCAACTTACTATTTTTGGTAGTTTTTTCAGTTCCTAAACTTATGGGGCCATTATGAGGGCCTAAATGAAGTTTTTTTGGGATTAAGAACCTCAATGATATCCAAAGACTCTCATTGATCCAAAAAAATGAATCTCCTCGACGATACCTTTCCAACGAGCTATCGTGCACCCCAAACGAACATCGTATGCCAAAGTTATGCCCCAAGGAAGTTGATACACCAAACTACCCAAAACGGGGTCCACAAAACTGTTGGCGTTTTTCTTTCAAGGTTAGGGTTTTGGATTTTCTTTATTTTAAAAAGGACTTTGAGCCTAATTGTAATCATTTTCTTGCAAATGATCGTATCCCTCACATCTCTTCTCATAGACAAGCTGCCACCATTCTAGCGAGTTCATTCACTTTGTATTTTACAGTTCTGTACATTCTGCTCATGAATAGAAATTGTGTATTAATGTATCTATGTGTTTATGGTTATATCTCTGATATATCTCTATTATTTAATTGGATATATACTATATATATGTACATTTCTTTATTATATCTCCACTCTCATTTTGTGTCGAAAATAATTTGGATCAATGGTATTAGAGCAGGATGCTCTTGATCATTTTTTTTTAGTGCATGTCCCCAACGAGGTATGAGTATAGAAATTTGGGTCTTAAGCTTTTCTCTCTTGAGGAAAATCTCTCTCACACACCCAAGAAACCCTCCATGGTGAAAGAAAAGGAAAACGACAGAGTAGAATATCATATTAATATGTTGCTTGAGCAAGCTCTCATGCGACAACGGGACAAAATGATGCAGAATTTTTCCCATATCCTTCAACGCATGTCGATAAAAACTGACACATATTCATCTAGAGACCACTTTGGAGGCACCTCGACTTTCAAGGTACAAGTTAATTTTTATATTCCTGTATTTGAAGGACAGATAGATGCAGATGCCCTAGAAAAATGGTTAAATATGCTAGAAGGTCATTTCTTTGTTCACAATTTCTCCGACAGGGAAAAAATCACCTTCGCACTCCTTAAGGATCTCCCCCATGTCAAACATTGGTGGGAAAATTACCAGGAGAAAAGTTCCATAGAGGAGTCTGGAATATATGCGGCCGAGCCCACTTGTAATTGTGTTGTGGATGCAGTCAAAGAACAATAATACCTTGTTGGTAACTATGACGACCAGTACATGAGATGGACCACATTGCATCAAGAGAGGGACCAAGTAGTGTCGGAGTTCACTAATACCTTCCATACTTTTCACACCAAGATGGGTATCAAAGATTCTGAGCAGAATTTGGTTTTGAAATACCATGAGGATCTACAAAGGTACATCCAAACTGAAATGGATTTTCTGGATATCTCATCCCTGGGAGTTGCTTATCGATATGATGTATCGAGTAGAAATTTAAGCACCAATACAAATGGGAGTTCAGGTCTGCAAACCTGCAATAACCAAAGTATGATAAAGATGGCCCTAACAAACAGCCTCCTGAAAACCAGTCCAAGCCATATGACAAGAAGGGTAAGGGAAAGACAAAGAATGACACTGGAAAGTGGTGTGATTTCCACAAAAATACCCTGGCACAACACTGATGAATGTCACTCAAAAAAATCATTGGTGGTTGAGATCAAAGATAGGGAGCCGAACCTTGATTCATATGATTCATAAAATAATGGGAAAAAAATATCATCAACGCAGACCCCACTGCTACTTTCGCGACTGCAACAATTCAACCAGAAGAACCACTATATCCTGAAGAGGGGGATAAACTCTTCCAATAACAGATGTGGGTGAAGGGGACCTCGTTGCATTTCATTGCTGATAGTGGAAGCTAGAAAAACATCATCTTAACATAGGTCGTCAAATAGTTGGTATTTTCGACAACACCACACCTGCAACCAGTGATGAGATCTTTATGTCAACTAGTAGTGTTGATTGTGATACGACATCCAACCCTTCAAGGATGAGGTATTATGTTATGTTTCCCCGTTGGATGTCTGTGATGTTCTTTTGGGACAACCATACATGTGGAAGCACCATGTTATTTATGAGTCTCAACCCCATAGTGTCATTGTTACTCTAGGGGGTCATCTCTATAGGATACCATAGGTAGTTCCAACTACTGTCCCACCTAAATAGTGTCACAACGTAGTATCTCATACTACGAAATTTAACTTCTTCACAATCTGTTCAAAAGGTGAACAAAAGGACACTACAACCACTACAGACTCGGTCCAAGCACCTTCTATCCAAAAACACCAGTTTGAAAATATTGCAGTAAAGCACAAATATTCCTTTTGCACATAGTCATCTCATCAGGTTTCCAACAACCTCCCACAAACCAAGCAGTGCAACTTCTCCATCAAGGAAAGAAGCTCACCAAGGTCCAGATTCAACAAACACTTCCCCCTCTCCCCTCGAGAACTCAACACAATGGAGACCCTTACTTCCTAAGGAGGGAGGATTGATCCAGGTGGATATCGGTGGACACCCACCTATTCCAACCGGCTCAAAACTATTTTATGGAAACTTACTATTTTTAGCAGTTTTTTGGTTCCTAAACTTCCTGGGCCATTTTGAGGGCCTAAATGAAGGTTTTTCGAGATCAAGCACCTTAATTATTACTAAAGGATATCATTGAGCCACCAAAATGAACCTCCTCGACTATACCTTTCCAACGATATATCGTGCTCCCCAAACAAAGATCGTATGCCAAAGTTACGCCCTCGGGAAGTTGATACACCAAACTACCCAAAACGAGGTCCACAAAACTGTTGGTTTTTCGTCTTTCGGGGTTAGGGTTTTGGATTTTATTTATGTTAAAAATTACTTTGAGCCTCATTTTAATCATATTCTTGCAAATGAGTGTAGCCATCACATCTATTCTCAGATATAATCTATCACCATTCTAGCGAGTTCGTTCACTCTATATTTTACAGTTCTGTACATTTCTCTCATTAATAGAAATTGTGTTTTATTGTATCTATGTGTTTATGGTTACATATATGATATATATCTATTATTGTATTGAATATATGTTATATCTCTGTACATTTATTTATTATATATCCTCTCTTATTTCGTGCAGAAATTAATCCGGATCAGTAACCCCTATTGGTACCCCTTCGAGTGGTAGCGCATCAGACAACACTTGTATACAGATCGGCCTAGATATCTTGAAGCCCCTCATAGATAAACCAATCAACCTCCTGACTGGTAGAGTTCCATCGAGAACAACAATCGGGAGATACTCTCTAGTACCTGGGTAGTCGGGTAGTACGGATAAGGGCACGGTCTAGCCTCCTTAGTCGATGCCCTACAATACTGGGTTGAGTACTACTGTTGCACTCTACACGTATATTAGAGAGTTATACCACAAGAAAAACCTTTGTATGTAGAAACCTTGAATACACTAACCCTTGGGATGGAAACATAAACATAAGAGATAAGATCTATTGCCATGCAATTGTGTCTCCTGCATTCTAGTTGTGAAATTCCTACACATTTCTTCATGTTAAACATTTGGTCATTTTGTCACTGCAGTATTATTCAGCTCGAAGTATAACTTCGCAAGAGTAAAAAAAAAGTCTTGGGCCTATCAACACCCTTATTTTTAACCTATTCCATTTCATTTCTCTCTTCATTCTGATCGTAGTGGTACCCATCAATTTTAATCCTTTGTTTTTCTCTATGGTCCCACCCCTTTCTGAGACACCCTTATTTGACACCTAACCCTCCTTGCAACAGTCCACATAGCCATCCATGAAGCCATACAACCAATAAAAAAAGGTAAGAAGGTAGATCCCAATGCATAGGACCCTCAACATTACCATTGTGAGCATACTCATTCCTCCCACTCCCCTTGGGGTTCTCCACACTCTTCGAATAAGGTTCCCAAAGTTGACATGCATAAATTTGATAGATCCAACCCAACAGGGTGGGTCTCTCAAATGGAACAATACTTCTCCCTCTATAATATTTGGGATGATGAGACCAATCTTCATGTAGGGTTTTTGTACCTGTATCAAGAATGATGGAAGTGGTGGTAGTGACATAAGAAATGTTATCCAAAAAATCCCACTTGGAACTTGTTCACTAAAACAATTTGTGTCTGTTTTGATAGGGAATCACATTTTTCGAGTAAACTCACCAAGCTGCATCAAATTGGATCAATCACAAATTTCATCATGACATTTAAACAGTTAGCTATCCGGACTAAGGGATTATCTTATGCATTTTACCTTGAATGTTTTATGAGTGGCTTAAAGGAAGTTGTCCGGGCTCATGTGAGTATGAATCATCCTACTACATGGTTGCAGGCATGTCAATTAACAAAGGAAGTTGATACAATCCTTTAGGACCCACCCAAGAAGGCTCTAGTTCTCAACTGTCCTCACCTTGGAGATCACCTAGCTCCAACACAAACATTGAAGGTCCAAAAAGTATATCCAACTGAAATAGTGGAACGTCACAAGCAAGGAATTTTCTACTATTGTAATGAAAAATAATCACTACGGAATAAATGCAGAGAACAAAAGTTCTTCCAGATTGATGCATCCTCTTCATCTCCTTCTGAATACATCCTATCAAATGAGGCTCCACAAAGTGATCACACCGAAGCTCCAGTTGTAAACCCTGTGGAACCATAGGAACCCATCATATCACTTCATTCCCTCTCAGGTATTTTGGCCACATAGACATTGAAGCTCAAGGGATACATCAAACATCAACCGATGGTGGTGCTGATTAATAGTGGTAGCACCCATAATTTTTTTCATAGCAGGCTTGCTAATGAGATCCATTGTTTTGTCTGCCCTGTTTCTAATTTTAAAATCCTCATCACTAATGGTGGTACTATGAAGTGTTGGGGTCGTTGTGAGAATGCCAAACTCCAAATGGGTGATTATACTCTGAAAACACACATGTTCTCTATTGCCATGGGTGGTTGTGATATTGTATTAGGAGTGGAATGGATTCACACTCTGGGGTCAATCATAATGGATTATCAAGAATTATATATGAGCTTCACCCAAGACACTCACTCATATACCCTTCGAGGTCTCCAAGTGGGAGATCCTGAAATTATCAGTTCTCATAGGATGGAAAAATTGTTGAAGAAAGGCCACCATGGTGTGATTTCTCAATTTAATGCCATCCAAGTCACTAAACAGGCCTCTCAGGTAGTTCCTCCCATCTTAAAACTTATCTTGGACAAGTACCCCAAGGTCTTTGAGATTCCCACTGCCTTACCTCCCTCTAGGGGTGAGCATGATCATAGCATCCCTCTCCTTCTAGGTAGTCAACCCCCAAATGTATGTCCCTATAGATATCCATTTTATCATAAAAAAGAAATCTAAAATATGGTACAGGAATTACTAGAGGCAGGGGTAATTCACCCCAGTACCAGCCCATATTCTTCACCAATGGTGATGGCATTAAAGAAAGAAGGTACTTGGTGCATGTGCCTTGATTTTTCGTTCCCTGAATAAAATCACCATCAAAGATAAGTTTCTCATTCCTGTCATTGATGATCTGTTGGATGAACTCCAAGGTTCCTATGTATTCCCCAAATTAGAACTTTGCTCAGGCTATCACCAAATCTAGAAGAAAGAGGTAGATATTCTGAAGATTTCTTTCAGAACTCATGAAGGAAAATATTGGTCATGCCTTTTGGCCTTTCCAATGCCCCATCCACCTTCCAAAGTCTCATGAATAAATTATTGAAACCTTACCTTCGGAAGTTTGTCTTGGTTTTCTTTGATGAAATACTCATTTACCTTTGCACTTGGGATAACCACATTCTTCATGTGGACAAAGTCCTTCATTTGCTGTAGGAAAACCAATTATTTGTCAAAAAGACCAAATGTTCATTTGGAGCCAGTGAAGTGGAATACTTGGGACACATTTTCAATCAAGAAGGGGTAAAAGTGGACCCCAAAAATATACAAGCTATGCAGGAATGGCCACGACCCAAGACCTTAAAGGGCCTAAGAGGTTTTCTTGGTCTCATAGGATATTACTGGAAATTTGTCCACCATTATGGAAAAATTGCTAAGCCATTGACTGACCTTCTTAAGAAGAATGCATTCCATTGGACACCTATTGATGAGAAATCCTTCACAAAATTAAAGAGGGCCATGTGCACTACTCCTGTCCTAGTAGCTTTTGACTTCAACAAAACCTTTGTGGTGGAATCATATGTGTTTGGCACTAGTATAGGTGTAGTGCTCACAAAAGATGGTATACCTTTGGCCTTTACTGGACAAGTGTTGATTGGCCGCAATCTGGGAAGATCTATGTATGAAAAATAAATGATGGTGTTACGGGTCTTATCGATAAATGCATACATAAACAGATCTCCCTAGATCCACCTAGATCTAGAACAAAATAGAACAAAATATGACGCTTTCCCTAAGTTCTAACTATTGAGTTTAATAGTTAATAAGAGATAGATAACATACCATTTAAATGTTGCTTCCTCTTGCCATCGTCATCCTAGCTACACCCTGGTGCTCCTATGATATTGAATCTTCCAAGGAACACAAACCAACCAAAGTGAAAGCAATCCAATATACTCAACAAGAACTTATGCATGTGATCAAGGAATCATACAATAAAACAAGACAAGTTTTATGGGAAATAAACATATTACTGTATTATATTTAAAGTGAAAGTGGAGATTACAACCAAAGCCTTGATGTTGCAAGGTCCCCTCTCAATGACCCTTTGCTCCAACACACACACTTTCTCCAACCTTGAATGAATAAGATTCACAACGACTTGACGAATTGAAATGAAGCCCTCAAGTATGAACTGAAGTAGAATTTCTCATCCAATTCTTAGCCTATTCAACCTTCATTAACCTTAGCCTTTTCCATGAGAAATACCTCTTTATATAGGGGAAAGAGAGATGGTTGAAGAGATTAGGATGATCCCACCAAATCAGAGAAGTGAGTAAGATCCCAACCATACAGATGCCACCTCACCTTCTAGAAGATCCCCTTCTAGAAATTTCGTGAAACTCGACCTTTTCTTAGTCTTTTGACATCGCCACAACCTAGTTATAGAGCAGCATGCGGAGACGTCGCAACCCATCTTTAGAGCAGGGGGCGACGACTAGGCATTGTCTCACCCTGTGTATGGTGCAGCCTGCGACGACCTTCCTTAATAGGGTTTTTGAGAAGAGAAAGTCACTCACTTAAAGGCTCTTTTTTGAGAACATCAACAAATTTTGTCAATGGATCACTGGGGTGACAAAAATAATGTGTAAAAAAATGCTCCCCAAAGTATGAGACTAGAACTCGTGACAACCGAAATACTTTGTAGAATGTGTTTGTCAGAAACAAGGAGCACACCAATTGGAAACCTGCAAACAATCAAGCACTAGCATAATAATATACCATTGTCCAAGGTAGGCATTTACATACTCAGATTACAAAATGTCAAAAGAGTCATGGCCACTAAATATACACTATGGATCCATGTCACTGTGAATCAACATAGCCACCCAGAATACACTGTGGATCTATGCTCTAAAGAATTCAAATTCAAACATAGCCATGAGACATACAAAGTGGATCTATGTGTCAATACAAATCATGAATACTTTGTCGCAACCTGGACCATAATGGGATGATCCAGGGTCTTCGTTTCCATCGTCCTTAAGTACGAATATAACCATGCGATTACAGGTGCTAAAGTCGAACATGGTAGAAACCACTTGATTACTGGTCAATGATGAAAGCCATTAACAAGTGCGAGGGAAATCACCATTGATGTCAATGTCTCCCAAGGTACCCTAGTACTATCCAATGAATGTGAATAAATGATTTGATGTCGAAAATTCGATGGAATCTTGCAATCAGTGGTCAATGATGTAAACCCACTATCGAAAGCAAAGAAACATTCCATTGAGGCATGTAGGCTCCAAGGTACTGAATGATTTCTAAGTCTTGTTCTTGGATAATGAGTCGAATTCGACAAGAAAAGACTCGTCACAGGAGGGTATTGATGTATCCCCCATCAATGACATGAAATAAGTAACATATTTGAGGTATATAGGAGTGTAAAGTGATTTGAAACTGACACAGGGAAGGCCGACATGGTAGAATATTTATGACTGCAGATGGCCAGTTGAAGGCTCATTAAGGCTGGACTTCTCTTGAACATATGAATGGCACGACAATGGTCTTGGAAGCATTGACTCAAGGAGGACCCGACATATGGACATGCAGATGATCAAATGAGAGACAAATGGATTTTTCAACCCAGATACAATGACGAAGAGGGGTGTCATGTTCAAGAGCGACTATAACTGCCACTAACACGGATACAGAGAAACATTTATTTCCCAAATTCCCCCCCACCATCTTTAGCGAGTACCTCTTTATTTTTACTCAAGCTTGAGGAGCATAACATATGATTATTTATGTAAGCTCATCCTCCGGACAATTCCCTCAGAGTATGTTTAATGAACCCTAAGAAGGAGTGGTTCGGTCCCATGAGGGTCTTTCGATGTTTGTTTAATGAGTCCAAGGAAAGAAAAATCATGGTTTTTTCACGTTTGGAGAGTCTAAAAAACACTTAAAGAGAACTCCATAAGTTCCTTTTTCATAAAGCAACCTGATGAGACCAAAAACTAGATAAACTATCCCTCAACAAATGTTTTATTCAAATACTTTTACGAGCGTGAAAAGACCAAAGTCGCTTGGAAATATTTTCATTTTTACGGAGCGTGAAAAGAGCTTAAAGGATACTCCATAGGTTTCGTTTTTCGTGTTACCATTACAAGTCCGAAAAAGTGATAAAAGTATACTCGGTTACATTCTCATGGATTTATGAGCACGAGAAAGAACAAAAACTAAGCTCGGAGTTTTTCCTGAAAAACCCTAAAAGGATCTGTACATGTGACAAATGTATAAAAACAAACCAAAAGTGTATCATTGTTCAATGTTTCACTCCTAGACTTTTCATCTGCAAAAAATCAACACTTGCAAGGTCATTAGGACTTTAGGGTTTAGGTAAAATATATAAAATATAAATGAAAAAGTGAAAAAATCAATAAAATGGGTAAAAACTTCATTTCACTATTCCATTGTCATTTCACCCAAACTTTGCTCTAAAATCCTCTATTTACCTCGATTTTCCATTGCGGATTACGGAGGGCACAGTTGATCATTTGGCGAACAGTCTCCACAGAACAAGTAATTTTCATCTCTTTCAACTTTCTATGGATCAAAATTTGTTTTTCATTGGTTAAAAATAAAATTTTGAGTTAAGGTTTTGAGGGTACCTATGCGCGGAGGTTGTCACATCCACCATATATCGGGCCCTGCGACGATCTAGGGTCGTCGCAGGAAGCCCTATAGCTTGCCTAAGATGACTTCTTACTGTATGGATGCCCTAGCCTGCGACGTGCGCCATTCAAAAAGTTTTTTAAGATGTATTGCCAATAAAAAATATCTAGGGAAGAAGATGATGATGCTAATCTCTCTTTAATGTTCCATTGTAGGTTTTCCACGGTAAAAATGTTGGAATGGCGAGAGAGAGAGAGCATGAGGAGGAAGACTACTTTGTCGGGAATGACCTGAGAATGGTAATGTCTCTCCAGCAGTGTGGATTGTTAAAATTCCTCAAAATAGAGGGCATGAGGGCCCAATCGAGATTACTCAAATACCTAGTTCACATGTGGGACGTGAACAAGTAGGCGTTTCACGTGAGTGCTCACATTTTCATGATAGATATCGAGGATATCTACTTCTTGACTAGGCTATCTCGTCGTGGGTCTTGATTCAAACTGACAGGCAGTAGAGGTGGTGGTGCACCTATGAACCACTATATCAATGATCATTGTGTGCCAGGTACTCAGAAGCATAGCGACAAATTTTCTATAAGAGACGTCTGATATTTTCCCTTATGGACCATCCTCTATACCATCACACGCATGGCAGGGAGTGTAGCTCCCCATATGTCTATTCAGATCTATTTTCAATATGTGTTGGAATGTATGGAGCCCCGATTTTTCAACTGGTGCGAAGGGGTTCTCAAGAGTATGAAAAAAAAACTGACCAAGTGCAGAAGTGGTGAACTGAAATAGTTTCGATACGGTTGTATTTTGGTGTCCTTCTTCCTAGAGATGGTCCCAGTTTTGTGCTTACAGGTAGAGTGGAGTATACCTTCCCCACAAGATTTGAGAATGAAGAGGTGGGTCAACCTCATGACATGACATGTAGCCAGTCCTATCGTTAAATATAACTATGTGTTATTTGACTGGTTGAGGACCCAGATGCTCATGGTCGATGATTATGCATATGTCAGACTGGACTTCCAAGGAGATCCATATTTGGCTCTTCCCGAGGGTTCCCAATGGGGGGACATAGGTAAGAAGGACATTTTTTTTATATTATGTTTTTGTGATTTTTAAAGATATAAAAAAAAATTCTATGTTGTTTATTCGATGACTAATCAAATTCTCTTTGATGATGTAGATGTGGGACCTTATTTCCCTGCAGGTTCATCCCCTATCCAAAGGCAAGGGGAGAGACATGTCATAGAAGGAGTAGCTACTGCCGACTACGAGACCATAGAGAAAAACCTGGAGGGGCTTATGATGAACATCCCTGATGCCTCTATTGATGATGTCCCGAGACATTGCCAATGCCACACAGTGGGTGTGCCTGCTTCCATCGGTTGACTGCTTCGTAGAGTAGCAAAAGTAGTCTCATGTTATAGAGAGAAACATCCTTGATTCTCTATTGTATATGAATCCATGTGCTTCACATTTTGATATTTGTGTATTCGAACAAAAACACTATTTGTAAAACTTTTATCGTTATATATATATATGAGGCTTACTGGCTTACTTGTTGTATATACACAGTTTGATTGGATTTTATAAATGTCTCAAATGTCTGTATAACACATAATTAGCCAATGCATCTATTAATGTATTTAGACATCTAAGAATGTGTTGATATTCAATGTAATCAAAATGATGTTCCAAGAGGTGAATTCGTAAATATACCCTTAATAATGTAGGACTTCGAATGGAGTAAACATTACTCAATTGTAGAACTACTAACTGTGAATCGAGTCGTACAACAAGATTATGGATTCCAAATGAAACAACGTCAGTCAATAATTCGATGACTGCACTGTATTCCACAATATTGTTAGTTGCATGACCAAGGCAAACACCATGTAGACTAATCAATTCATCAGTAGGTGCATAAATTTCCCAAGCAACAGATGCTAAGTTCTGAGTACTGTGACTAGCACCATCAGCAAAGCCAATGTAGGGTAGCGAAGACACCGACATCTGGAAACCAAGCACAATGCAAGATAAGCAACTGAAGGTCGAAACCAAGAAACGAAAAAGCATGCAAGAGTATGATACACTAAAATAAAAGCACTCATGCAAAAATGACTTAAGCATAGTACTTCTTTAAGTAAAGCCCATTTATGGGTTCACTCAAAGGGATTCCATCATAATCAACCATCTCATAATATCCCTTCTCCAATACTCGTTTGACAATGTAAGGACCTCGCCACATAGCCTCGAATTTACCAGCTCCTAGCAAATCATGATCTTGTTCATAAAGAAGAACTAGATCACCTTCAGAAAAAACACGTGGCTTGACATGTTTGTCATATTGGGATTTAACACATTTCTTCCAAGTTTCAATAACTATGGAAGCATCGTGATGGGTTTCATCTAGTTGCATCAAATACAAAAGACGCTCCTCTTCAACAGAGGTATGGGGGAGAAGTTCAATGACTAGTTTCAAAGACAGTATTTCACATTCAATCGACAAGATAGCTTCGATACCATAAACTAACTGAAAATGTGTAAATCCCGTGGCAGACTTGATGGATTTCCGATAGGCCCATAACGTTGAGAACAACATCGTGTGCCAAATGGTCTTATGAATTCCTATCATCCGTCAAAACATAGTAGTGAGAACTTTGTTGATTGCTTCAACCTGGCCATTAGCTTGTGGATAATAGGGGGTTGAGTTTTCATGGAGAAGACTGAACTTTTTAGTAAGTTCGGACATCATAAAATTATGAAAATGACTACCACGATCAATAACAATAGCTTAAGGGAAACCAAACCGAGTAATGATATGATTGAATATGAATAATGTTGCATTTTTCCCGGTGTTATCAAATGTAGGCATCGCCTTGGCCCATTTAGTGAAATAATCCATAGCTACAATGATGTATCCATGCCCCCTGACCGAGTGAGGGTTACATGTCATGAATTCAATGCTCCATTTGGAAAACGGACCAACGAAAACTACAATATGTAAAGGAGAAGGATGAGATCTTACCTTTTTATTATAAGTTTGGCAAGCATGGCATTTATGGACAACATTAATGCAGTCCTTAAATAAAGAAGGCTAGAAATAACCGACTCGTAAGATCTTTTGGGGAGTGGCATACCCATACATATGACCGCCACATGCTCCAGAGTGACAGTCATTCAAATCTTTCTCAACTTCATCGTAGGTGAGACATCGTTGAAAAATGGAATCAACACTACAACGCTAAAGGGTATCACCAAGAATGATGTATTGGCGGGCTTGATATCATATACAATGATGATATGTATTAGATAGGTTAGGCTAGAAAGTTTGAGTCTGGAGATAGATGATGATATCTCCGTACCATACGTCATCAAAACTGATTAGAAAAATAGATTTGTTAGGCAAGGAATCCTCTGCCACATTGTCTGTCTCAGTAGAGGGAAGGTCGCATATCAATTTGGAAAAAACCAAATATTTTTTTGACTTAGCGCGTTCAAACTCCAAGTCAAACTCCTGGAGAATCATTATCCATTTGGAGTACTTACCCCTTAGAAATTTTTGAGTGAGGATATGTTGCATGGGGTTGCAATCAGAAATAACAGTGGTTTTGCGTAATAAGATATAATGACGAAAACATTGGACAACTTGAAGAGCTGCCAAGGCTAGTTTCTCCACATGTAGGTATTTGGTTTCAATAGTCATGAGACTCCGACTAAAATAGTATATCACATGTTCGTCATGTGAATCATCTTCTTGGACTAAAACCATAGTGATGGTAGATTCCAAAGTAGCTAAGTAGAGAAGTAATCTCGACTATAGTCAGGGGGAAACAATAATGGTGTACGAGTTAAGGCAAGTTTCAAAGCTTCAAATGCTTTGTTTGTAGTATCATCCCATAGAAACTTGTAACCTTTCTTGAGTAGCCGAGTGAATCCTTTCGTAAGTTCATCGTAATTTGGGATGAAAGGACGCAAAAAGTTCACCTTCCCTTGCAAACTTTGTAGTTGGTGTAGTGTGGAAGGAGGCGGTAGATTAAGAATAGCCTCAGCCTTCAAGGGGTCTACTTGAATCCTATGTAGCGACACGATAAAACCGAGAAGTCGATCATAATCCACACAAAAAACACATTTGTGTGGGTTCAAACATATACGATAATAACGACAGTGTACAAAAATGGCCCTTAAATGTGTTGGGTGATCCTGGAAACGCATGGAATGCGCTGATAGATCATCAATATAAGGTTTCACAATGTGCTTAATATCATGGAAAGTGTAAGACATAGCATGCTGAAATGTCGCACCAGCGTTCTTAATACCAAAGGGTAATTTCTGGTAGGCAAAGGTTCCGTAAGGGAAAATAAAGCAGACTTGTGTTGATCCACTGGTAAAATATTAACTTGATTATAGCCGGAGAAACCATCCATCAAAGAGAATATTTCGCTTCGGGCGCAGTCATCAAGGATCTGGTCAACAAAAGGGGTGGGATAATTGTCCTTAGGACAAGCCTTATTTATGTCCCTATAATCTACACAAACGCGGATGGTTCCTTGCTTCTTATTTACCGGAACAAGATTGGATACCCAATCGGTCAAATCCATGGGATAAATAAAGCCAGATTTAAAACAAATTTCAACCTCAAGCTTGATAGCAACAAATTTATGTGGATGGACTGGGCGAAGTCTCTGTCGAACGGGTTTAGCATCCATATATGTCTTAATCTCATGCACAACGATATCATGATCAATACCTGGAATTTCTTCATAACTCCGGGCGAAAACTTCGCAAAATTCTTGGAAAAGGGATTTATATGCATGGACCTCATCTGTAGAATAGGAGGCCCCGATATGAACATTCTCCATGGCTCCGGGTTTAATCGATATGTCAATATGAATGGTAGGAGAAATGTTACTCAAGTTCCCTTCATACAAGACATCGTGTGTTGACTCAGGAACTGAAGAAATAACAACAACGGTCGATGGAGTCGAAATTTGTTGGTACCTCTCTATGGTATCATGTTCTAGAAAGAGAATGGAGTGATGATGCCCATTGCCATGAAGTATCTTCCATAGACATGACTGACATGATCGTCTCATCAGTAGGAAAGACAATGTGGAACAGATCAGGAGATGAATCACATAGAGAAGGAGGAGTGGGGGTTACCGATTGAATAGCTTGATAAGCGGATTTGACCAGACTCAAATGCATCTTGTCGCCATAACGAAGGTAGTCACCAGAGCTAGGTACTACCCATGGGTCATATGACTCAGGGGTTTCAAGAACAATGGTGGATATCATGTTAATAGAGGCAATAAAAGGAGGGGGAATATCGGGTAGTGGGATTAGAAATGTACCCATAAAAGTCGAATCTTTCAAAAGACCCACTCTAGCATTATTATAACCAGGAGGTGTCTTCAAGATAAAAGGAACATTGCTAGTACGAGAATCAGAATTAAAGAAGGTCAGTTGTCAATAGTAACGAACTTTCCTTGGTTCGGGAATCGTAACACACGGAAAAGGGTAGACAGAACTACACGCATGGAATCAATCCAGCTACGACCAAGTTAAAGGTTATAATCAAGAGGTGCATTCAATACCTCAACCTCGAAATTGACCGATTTACCTTCTAACGTAATAGACAACGAGGGAAGAACATCATAAGGTTTAAAACCTATACAATTGAAGGCATTAAGTGTATTGTGTGATTCAGTGAAGGCAGGAGAACCGATAGATTTCTAACAAGTAACAGACATAATGCAAGTCGAGGCTCCTTCATAAATAACAGTTCTACAGATATTCTTGTTTTCAACAATAACTTGGATCTGAAATGCTAACTGAGGAGGAATCCTTGGAATGTGGTCTTCCAAGTCAAATATGATGAAATTAGTATCTGTGGGATCAATTCCACCAATGGCCTTTAACAGTGCCTTCCGTTGAGTAGGACAACTTTGAAGGAATTCAAGAGCTGACATCGCAGAGGGTTCTTGCGCAAGGTCTTCTACAATGCTATAGTTTTGGGCAACACGTGTGTGAGGGTTGACTGCAGACTTTAGAAAAACGCCCTTGGGAGGAGGGAAAAGAAATATATCGAGACCTGGTCTTTCGAGATGAAGAGGACCATTTGGAGGTGAAGTTGGAGGAGAAGGTTGAACCAACGAAGGTGGTATATAATCAACTTTCTCTTTTGACAAAGAGTAATCTTTGGCTCGAGTTGTGATTGCAACTTCGTTCTTTTTAGAGTCACCAGTACACATAAGGACATAAGATGATGTGGAATGAGAAGATTGGTCATGAATGACCAATTGGGCCTACTGCTGAGAAGGGAAAGGTTGTGACAAAATGACAGCTGTACAAGGTTTCTTGGTCCGTTGGAGGAACTTAGTAACCTCAGTGTGTCTCGGACAATCTTTCGTGTAATGATCGTCACCACAAATAAGGTAGGGGTAATGAGGTTTACGTTTATCTTTCTCATCAGTGGTTTGTGTTTTGGCTTTATCAGATTATGGATTTTTATTCTTGTCTTCCTTATTCTTACCCTTCCCTTTCTTTTTATTTTGTTTTTTCGCAGAAGGTGCAGATTGAACAAAATTAACCTCAACAGTCTTACCAGTGGAAGGATTAGGATTAGGAGTATTTTGTACATTAGAATTATTAGATTCAGGATTGGTGTGACTGATGTGTGTGGAATGAGCTTCAACATGAAAGGTGATGATCACACCATCAACAACATGATAAGTTGCTGGAGGTGTTGGGGTAGGGTTTGTGGAAGGACGAGGAGTGCCAGGGATCAAATCGTAAAGTGTTCCCATTTGCGAATAAACGATATATAGATACTTAGCACGACTAATTGCCCGCTCTTCAGTGACAAAACCACCCATGGAAACATCACAAGCGATAGGTCCAATGAGTGATTTGGTAAACCACTCAGCGAATAGTTGATCAGGAAGAGGAAATTTAATCAAACGTCTTCTCCTCCTCCACTCATGAATGTGATCAGAAATATGAGTGGACGGGGATTTTTTTAAAGAACTCAAAATTTTGGTTCTTGTCTCATATCAAATTGGCAATTGGTAATGTGTCAAAAAGGCCATGGATAGGGTGTTAAAGTCATTAAAGAAACCTCACGGTAACTCGATGTAACATTTTGCTGCAGAACCCGTGAGATTTCGTTGGAAAAGTTGTAATCTAATGGAGTCATCCATCAAGGAGTTGGAAGAACACCATAGATGAAAAGTCATAACATGATTATTCAGATATTCTCCTACTCGACCGTCAAATTTAGGAATGTCAGATGGTAACTTGGCCGATATGATGTGCCAATAAGGAGAATGTAAGATAGGATCATTCAAAATCCTAGACAAATCAGGTAAATCCAAAGTGGCTAGAAAGGAAATTGTCGGTTCACTTGAGGAAACTGGTAGTTTCGAGGGGGAAGCCCCATAGGTATACCAGTAGGACCATAAGAAGTCTGCAAATAATTAGACAGTCCTGACAGATTCGGTTGTGGGGGATTTTGAGGCATATAGCCCAGAGGGTTGGGTTGATTAGGGATGTTCTATTGGAAAGGAACATTAGATTGAAATTTTTGACCCCAAGTGGGATTCAAAGAACCTGGATACGATTGACTGAGGTTAGGGGGAACAAAATAATTGACTTGAGGATGTTTCCCCCCAGACGGTTGTATATTTCCTTGGAAAGGAAGATTCCAAGGTTGAGTTTGTAACATAGGTGTGTTTTGTCCATAAACTAGATTATGGAATCCAACCTAAGGTTTCCCTCCAAGTTGAGGTTGTGCCCCAATCTGAGGTTTCCCCCCAAATGGAGGTTATGCCCCAATCTAAGGTTGTCCCCTAAATTGAGGTTTCCCCCCAGCTTGAGGTTGACCTCCAACAAGAATCTGAAAACCAGAAGTGATAGAAAGACCAGTGCCTCCAACTGGATTGGATCCACTAGGGCCAGGATGGTGAGATCCTCCTAACAAATGTGGAGGAGGAATGTAAGGCCTTCCGAAGAGAATCTGGGCAGGTGTAGGAATAAACTGACTCGCAGCATTATACCTAGGAGGAACGAAAAGTCCAGAACCTACGGATGGAACCTGGGTAGGGATAGCAATGGAAGTATTCATAGCTTTATACCTAGGGGGACGTGATGGATTAGGTCTAGACGAAAGTGGTGTCCCAATAGGAGCTTCAGCTTGGGTGACGAACACATTCTTGGTAGAAACCATGGTAGTTTGTGGTACCACAATAGAATGGTCTATCTGGAGAGGAAGAATCGAGTGAGAACCAACCAACAATTGGTCTAAAACGATGATGACACTACTCGTAGTACCAGTGAAATAGTCTAAAGGTACCGTATAAGTAACGAACATCTTAGGCATTTTTGATGCCATAGGTTGATCGGGACTCGCTCCTAGTGTTGGGTTCCAGATTTATAACATTTTCTTGTTGGTTCTTGAAGATATTGTTTACTCTCCTGAAGTCTTTTGTTAAGTAAATGTCATTCTTTCTGTGCTATTCATATTCTGTTACACATATATGTTCCGTTGTATACAAAAATCATGAAGTGCTTCCAAAACCACAAATGAGCGAAGAATTCAACTATAAA